>JACEFZ010015470.1:0-21079 GCA_014155875.1 Cepaea nemoralis
GGGAAAAAAAGGACCAAAAACCGGTTTTCCCCCTTTTGGCGAGGAAAGGAGCGGCCTTTTGGGGAGGGGAACCCGAAAATTGGGTTTCCAATACATTGAAGTGAGTATTAAAGCAGCCATGTGCAGGACGTGACGATTCCTTGGGTGAGCCCAGTACAGAGCGCTATGTATCGGCCTTGCAATTATGGAAAGCCGCCTTGGATGGCGGTAACACCCATGGACTGCCCATGCCTTCCCTTGAGGGATGAGGAAAATCTCACTGAGTGACGCCGTCTGCAGACCGACCGATCCTGGTTTGCGAGGAGAGCGGCCTCTGACGAACGAAATGCCCAATACATGGAAGTGAGGTATTAAAGCAGCCATGTGCAGGAAGTGACGATTCCTTGGGTGAGCCTAGTACCAGAGCACTATGTATCGGCCCTGCAATTATGGAAGCCTCCTTGGATGGCGGTAAATACTCATTGGCACTAAGTGATGGCGGTAAATACTCATGGACTGCTTATACCTTCCCTTGAGGGCTGACCGTGAAGTCTTCGACCGTTCTAACTTGACCGGCTGGGGTGTGGACGGCGCCACAACAGTGAGAGTCCCCCAGAACGGCTAACCTGATTAAAAGTACGCCCGCTAAAGTCGGATGTGTTGGCCTAAGGGATTTGGCCCAAAGGTGCATAACGAGACACACCGCAATTACGTCTGAAAAAAAACAACACTCCGGATAGACGCAGAAGAAGAAGAAGATTGTAGCATATATCCTTACATCGATAGTGTATCAGTGTAGTATCTAGTCTTACATTGACAGTGTATCAGTGTAGTATATATTCTTATATTCATAGTGCTTCATTGTATTATCTAGCCTTACATTGATAGCGTATCCATTACATTGGTAATGTATCCTTACATTTATAATGTATCCTTACATTGATAGTATATATGTACATTGATTGTGTATCGTTGTAGCAAGTATCCTTACATCGATAGTGTATCAATGTAGTATCTATTCTTACATTGATAGTATATCAATGTAGTATCTATCCTTCCATTGATGTTATGTTGTTTGTCCATCAAGAATGATGATGACCATTCATTTCATCCAGTGGGGTAGAAGGTGTGGAGCCATGGGTTCTAAGATGGCTGATAAGGCCTATTTTGGCTCGAAATGTTCTTTGACAATGTGGGCAAAGAATGCTTGACGTCTCTGGAGGAGGATTTCCTGCAGTGGTTTTTCTGTCCTGCCTTTTCTTCACAGCTCTTGCAGTCCTGGTTGCCTCACATATGACTGCACCCTTGCGCAATGATGCACGCCACGAATTTCGGTCTCTGGCTGCAGCCTCCAGGTGTCATGATGAATTCCAAAAGCATTCAGTGAAATTTTCAGAGTGTCTTTAAAACGTTTCCTCTGGCCACCTTGGGAGCGTTTACCACAACGCAGTTCGCTGTAGAAAATTCGTTTAGGGAGCCTGTGATCTGGCATGCGGGTCAAGTGACCAGCCCAGCGAATCTGATTCTTCATCAGTAGAGTGTGGATACTGGGCATGGATGCTCTTTCTAGGACTTCAGTGTCTGGAATCTTGTCTTGCCATTTAATCTTCAGTAGCTTCCTTAGGCAGACTGTGTGGAAGTGGTTTAATTTCCTAGCGTGTCGCTGATAAACAGTCCAGGTTTCACAAGCATATAGCAGTGTGGATAATACAACTGCTTTGTAGACTTTTAGCTTTGTTTGCAGGCTTATACCAGTTGTGTCCCATACATTCTTGTACAGTCTGCCAAAGGCTGCACTGGCCTTGGAGATTCTTGCATTCACTTCGTCATCGATTGTGGCAGCTTGTGACACAGTGCTGCCAAGATAGGTGAATTTGTCCACAACACTTAGTCTATGATCATTCACTTTGATATTCGGCACAGTGTGATTTTTCCCTGGAGCTGGCTGGTACATAACTACAGTCTTCTCCAAGTTGATATTGAGCCCAAAGTTGGCACAGGCATGTGAGAAAGCTGAAACATTATGTTGCATGTCCGCCTCTGAGTTGGCGTATAGAGCGCAATCATCAGCAAACAGGAGCTCTCTGACGGTGCCGCTGTCAATTTTGGTTTTAGCTTTCAGCCTTCTGAGATTGAATAACTTTCCATCCATACGGTATTTGATGTCTATTCCAATGTCGTCGTTCTCGAAGGCATTCATCAACATGGCTGAAAACATAAGGCTGAACAGTGTTGGTGCCAGGACACATCCTTGCTTCACTCCATTGGTTACAGGAAAGGGTTCAGACAGTTCACCATTTTCCTGTACTCTTGCCTGCATGCCGTCATGAAATAGCCGCACTATTTGGACAAACTTTCGTGGACAGCCATATTTTGCCATAATCTTCCACAGTCCTTCTCTGCTGACTGTATCAAAAGCCTTGATAAGGTCAATGAAAATGGAGAACAATTCGCAGTTCTGTTCCTGACATTTCTCTTGCAGCTGCCTTGCAGCGAAAATCATGTCAACAGTTCCACGTTCTTTTCTGAAGCCACATTGACTCTCAGGAAGAAGACCTTGATCGAGATGGGCTGTGAGGCGATTGAGAAGAATTCTGGCGAGTATCTTCCCTGCAATTGAAAGCAAGGAGATGCCCTCGGTGGTTGTCACAGGATTGGCGGTTTCCTTTACGTTTGTAAAGGTGGACTATTGACGCGTTCTTAAAATCCTTGTGGCATGGTCTCGTCATCCATATGTTTGTGAAGACTTGGTGAAGCTGCTCTGTTAGGACTGGCCCACCTGCCTTGTATATCTCTGCTGGGATGGAGTCAGGACCAGGTGCCTTGCCGCTGGAGAGTTGCTGGATGGCTTTGTTTATTTCCACTATGGTTGGCAGGTCACCCAGTGTCTCATTGGTGGGAACTTGAGGAAGGCAGTTGATGGTTTCATCATCGAAGAAGGAAGTTGCATTTAAGATTTTGCTGAAATGCTCTGCCCAGCGTTGGAGGATTTCTTTCTTATCGGTGACCAATGTTCCCCCGTCTGCACTGAGGAGGGGAACTATGTATGTCTGGTGATGAAGGACCATAGACCGCTTTCAGTGAGTCGTAGAAGTTTTTCATATCATGTCTGTCAGCAAAGCCCTGAATTTCATCAGCTTTGCTGCTCAGCCAGGAGTCCCGCATGTGTCGAAGTTTCTGCTGCACTACTCTCTGAATGTTCTTGAAAGCATCTTTTTTTGATGTTGACTTTGGGTCATTCAAATGTGCCTTGAGGAGAAGATGTTTCTCGGCCAGCAATTGGTTGATGTCTTCGGAATTTTCATCAAACCAGTCTTTATGCTTTCGGGGGGCTGGACCCAGGATTTCCATAGCAGTGTTGTAAATTGTGTCCTTTAGGGCTCTCCATTCTGTTTCTGTATCCTGTTTAGCTTCAGCATTGGGCTCGAGGCGGTCTTCCAGCATATTTTCAAACGACTGCTGCATTTTCTTGCTGTTTAGGCGGGTGACATTTAGCTTTGTTTGCATTTTCGCCCCTTGAGGACGCCGTGGTGGCCTGACGTGGATGTTCATTTTCGAGACAATGAGACGATGGTCTGTCCAACATTCGGCACCACACATGGATTTTGTCACTCGAACGTCTTGTCTGTCACTCCTCCTGACGATGACATAGTCAATGAGGTGCCAGTGTTTCGAGCGAGGGTGCATCCACGATGTCCTATTTCTCATGGGGAGACGGAAAATTGTGTTCGTAATCATGAGATCATGTTCAGCACATGTCTGAAGGAGTCCATTGCTGTTACAATTTCCGACTCCATGCTTTCCAATAATGCTACTCCAAGAGGTGGTGTCCGTGCCTACTCTGGCATTGAAATCCCCAAGGAGTATAAGTTTGTCTCCTTTGGGAACAGATGTTAAGACACTGTGCAGGTCCTCATAGAACTTGTTCTTGACATCATCTTCGTTGGTCATAGTTGGTGCGTAGACACTCACAATGGTTGCGTGCTTCCTTCCATTCAGCAGAGGCAACTTCATGGTCATGAGCCTGTCGTTTATAGCCTTTGGAAATCCAGCTAATTTGCCGACCAGGGCCGACTTAATGGCAAATCCCACACCGGATTGGCGTCTTTCCTCGCTTTTCCTTCCACTCCAGAAAAATGTGTAGCCGGCACCAATTTCACAGATTTGGCCTTCTTCTGCAAGTCGTGTCTCGCTCAAGGCTGCAATGTCGATGTTGTACCTGCCCAGCTCTCTCCCAATCAGTGCTGTTCGTCTCTCTGGACCCGACGCGCCGTCTCTGTCAAGTAGGGTGCGTACATTCCAAGTTCCAATTGTTAAGGGAATATGGTTTACTCTTTTAGCTTTGCTTGTTTTTTCTTTCTTTGTATGTCGACCGCAGTTAAGGGTACCCACCAACCGCGGCTAGCTGGTTAGGTAGTGATGAAGCAGACAATGTTTAGGGCACCTTTTCTAGCCCCTTCCTCATGCTATGGAGGTGAGCAGTGTGTTCCTATAGAGGGCTGCTCAGTCGCTCAGGGGGCTGCCGAATTCCACTGCTGCTCCGGTCAGTAGAAGACGACCATATGGCCTGAGCCGCCTGTGTGCAGGTCTGCGACTACGGCTGCCAGCGTACCCACACCTGCCGCTTTGCCGCTCGCCCATCGCCACAGGGCTTGAAGGTGATATGTGACGTTGGATGAAGAATGACTTGCGCGATGACTTGGATTCAAAGTGAGGAAGAGTTGCGCAATTCGTCGACCTCACTCTCTCGCCTGAGTCCATCTGAGTCCAGTGGCAAGACAAGTCGAGACGATTGGAGACGAATACAGGTGCAGTGGATGACCAGGGCGCTCTACGTGCCTTGCCGTGCTCATTACGTTCCACAACGCTTTGCAGGTAAACGCCGTCTTGCCCGTTGAATCAGGAATGATTTCTTCCGCGCAGTCTGCCGAATCCTGTCTTCACATGCTGGGTAGGCATATCCTAGTTTACCTCTTGGTTTGACACGAAATCGGATACCCATGTGTTACGAGCGCCCTGAGTTAACCCAGATAATAATACCGACGTTTGCGTGGCGTATATTTTCTAGGCCACAACAGTCGTACTAACAGAGTAAACACAGCTGTACAGGTTACATCGTGTCAGCCCATATACACATTTGGTGGTGAGTGAGAAGGAATAAATACACAGAGTTGGCAGTTCATTAACAAGTAGAATCACATATATTGTCAGCTTAGGAGATGGAATGGTTCCGTTTGTCATCTATACTGCCGGACATCAGACGAAAATGGCTGCTGGGATTGTCACCACGGAACAGAAGAGTGACAAGTTTGTCAACATTTGAATGCAGATGGAAGCCGTGAGATCACAGGGGCAGATGTAAAACGGAAGTACCTAGTACGGAAAACAGTGCATCTGTCAATTCTTGGTTTCCGGCACATCAAGATGATTGGCAGCTTGGTATCGAAACTCTTTGTTGGGAGTATACAGAAACTAGCTGGCTTGTTGTGAGAATCTAAACATTACTGACAACTTTGACAGGACTAAAGCCAGGAAAAGGGATCCCTGACAAGGGATGATTTGCCACTGTGCCACCTGTGTGGGGGCGTAAAGGATAACATCACGTGGCCAACTTTGGTAGTTTGCCATATAAACTCGAGTTGAGATCAACTAGGGTGGACTTGAATAATGCTCTAGTTAGAGTGCCAGGGCACTGCAGCGCCTAGTGGAAATAATATCTACCGTGTGTTAATTAGTGACTTAATTTTACACGTGCCTATAATGGCAGATGTAGATATGATTGATAGGACTGCAGTAGTGCCATTTAAGGTATAACCTATTATAATATATTCGTTATAATTAATATAGACTGTGGCCTTGTTAAACTATAGTGTGATGATTAGCACTGTTAGTGTTAGCTAGAATAGATTAGTGAAGTGTTGATAAGCTTTACTAATTGAGTAATGAGGGATAATTGGGATCTTCCCGTAGGTGTCCCTGGTGGGCGGGGTTCCGCATTCTGTTTGGTGACTTTTTCTTTGTCATAGCCTGATTCGGCTCTAGGTGGGTAGCTAATCTGCTCTATGACTAAGTCTAGTTAGCTAAAGATCATTAAGCAAGGTGATAGGCTTACACTCAGCCAAAAGGATCAGTGACTAGTACTATCACCAGATGTGTTGTTTCTATCCTAGGTTCCCTACCAGATCCAAGGAAACTCAACAAGTTTTAAAAAAATCCATTCGGAAGAACACCCGTTCAACCATCAATAAAGTGCAGACAGAACGTAACTGAAAGCTAAAAGCAGGTTGATTCACCAAAGTGAGTGATGCGTACTGATGCACCACACAGCATCAGACAGTGGTGGCGGGCTGAAGACATTGGGTCTAATAGTTAACTAGAGTTATATAATCTCGTGTAATAGAACACAGGACATTATATGTGAGGCTGGATAGACACGAGTGAGGATCAATCCAGTACAGTAACAATTAACATTAGTAAGTAGCCCTTATGAACTGAGTGGTTCGATGTGCAACGAGGATGATCTGTCGACTAACTAACTAACTAACTAACTGCGTACACACTGCAAAAGACTTGTGCAGTTTGTTTAGGAACATTAGGAACGGACATTGTGTAGAGTGCAACCGGTCCATGATTAACTGTTAATACCACTGGTGTCTATTTCGGATGTTCATGAAATTGGATTACCAGAGGTCTACAGAGGCAAAGCATTATCCGGCAAGATGGTTCCGGCAACGGGTGAGACGTACTTGTTCTGACGTAACGTGCTGTGGTCTATCTTTGCTGGGATCAGCTGACTGAGTTGATGTCTGAGAGTCAGAGTCTACACCCTTTATAGAACACGTCACACATTTTCTTCGCATACACGTCTCATATACGTTACACTTTTATTTTAATAAATTAATTTTTTATTAATTTTTAGAAGCAAGAGTTGTTGAGTATGTTGCGTTGGGGAAGTATGAGAAGGGGGCATAGTACGACAGTGAGAGAGTGATAGGAAAAGGTGTCCATAGGCTGATGGAGTGTGTTGGACGGAAGCTGGTGGATTCTCCAGAATATTGAGAGGGAAAAAAAATATTATAATGTGGGTGTCGGATCTCCTCACTCCAGGGACGACACTTTAAAGGAGGACGCGACACCATGCCTGGTTTAGCCAGCCTCTCACAGCTGTTGCCCGGGGGGTGGCCGCTGTCGCATGCTGACAACTACTAGGAGCCACAGGCACGAGCTGGGTGTCAGACTTGGACCAGTGGGGGATGGGTCCTGAAAGGACATGAGAGCCATCCTTACCAAAGGTGCTACCAATGCCTGACACCCCGTACCCCCCCCCCCCCCTTCCATTGATAATGTATCACTGTAGTATATATCCTAACATTGAATGTGTATCAATGTAGTATTTATTCCTATATTCATAATGTATCAATGTAGTATCTATCCATATAATGACAGTGCGTAAATTTAGTACCTATAAAATGTAGGTAGGTGCACCAAACTGGGATCTTCCCAGACAACGCAAGTTAGCGAGGCAGGCGTTTCGAGAATGTAACCGCATCGTGCAGCTAGGGTTGTGGTTTGAGCGGGAAAAAAAGCAAATTTGTACGATCGTTCGACAAAGTCTCGATAAGCGCCCACTCTCTCTCTCTCTCTCTCTCTCTCTCTCTCTCTCTCTCTCTCTCTCTCTCTCTCTCTCTCTCTCTCTCTCTCTCTCTCTCTCTCTCTCTCTCTCTCTCTCTCTCTCTCTCTCTCTCTCTATGAGTCGTGGACCTGCAGTCAGTAAGCTTTTCGGTCAGTCCTACCGGCGAAGCTTGAAAGCTCGTCGGTAGGCGTCCAATGGTTGTGCATGTATCACCTTGTACCGGGAGGGCGCGCTTTAGCGATGCTACTCTTGGCCTGCGTGTGTGTGAATAGTCCGTCTGTCCGATAGATATCTGGTTGATCCTGCCAGTAGTCATATGCTTTGTGAACTGATGAGGCTCAGCCGTAAATCAGGAGATTTTTTCGCAACTTAGACAAACAATATCTTCTGTGGACAGAATCTCGCTAGCCGCATGTGTGTGTGTGTGTGGTCTATTCTGGCGGTCAGTCCGTCTATCCGATGGATATCTGGTTGATCCTATCAGTAGTCATACGCTTGTCTCAAAAACTGAAAATTAAAGGAATTGACGGAAGGGCCGTTTGCACGAGACTCTAGGCTACCATTTGTTTGTAAGAGTCACTATATACAGGAATAACTGGCCTGTGGCAGCCTCACGTCCACTGCACCTGTGTCCGTCTCCAGTCGTCTTGCCCTGCTCGCCACTGGAACCAGATGGACGCAGGCGAGAGAGTGATGTCGACGGAGTTGCGCAACCACTACCTCACTATAATCCAAACTAAAGTGCAAGTCATTCGTTCTTCATCAAATCAAAAGATGCAATGAATGAATGGTCCTCATCATTCGTGATGGACGAACATCCATAAAATGTAGTACGTATCCTTAGTATCTAATCTTTCATTTCCGGTCTATCTGCATTGTTATAATCATACCCGCGATATTCGACCACACACGTAACAAGTCCACAACAAGGAAATAGACAAGTAACTTATGTACATCTACATATAATAGTGTTTTTAATGTCTTTGTATCGGTGTCTTTATGTTGTTTGTGTGCTGACGAAAGCTTTGGTCGCTAGGTCCATTGTGTTACTTGAGATCGTGTTCTAATAAAGCTCACAGATTCTACTACTCGCTACAATGAGGACATAAAGACAGCTCCTAAAGGATAAAGGCACAAGCCATGTTCAGCAAATTGTATCACGGTAACCGGCCCACTTGTGAGAAACTCCAGCGCAATCAAATTACGTGGTGGCAGAACTGACTGCCAGTTATTCACAATAACATCAGCAACAAGTGACGGGAATTATACCACGCATTCATGATTACCACTGGAAATCCAGCTGGCGGGCGTCAATAGCTCTATATTTGCTGAAAGCACTGTTGCAAGTAGTGTTGATTTAATTATTCATTCAGATACGCTTGGCTTCTCGTCCTTCAGTTTGGTGTTGTCCGATAATAACTGCGCGCGCGCACGCACACACACACACACACACACACACACACACACACACACACAACACACATTCACACACAAAGACATAACATAAATAATAAATATAACTCGTTGTGGTTTTACCTGATTAAGTGCCATGGGATGATTAATCTTCTTTAGCGACTATCCGTATCTGCTACGGACTTTTACACAGTAGTTTTCCCTATGCAACTCCCTTTAATTTGATGTATAATACAACATGCAAGCTAATATATTAACAACTTTACAGATATAACTGTGCCCAAGCCTACTTCCAATTTTCCGCCATCCATTTTTCTTTAGTCCCTAACCTACGTTTTGTTTGGCACTGAGTGTGGTTAGATAGTAGCAGCGTAAAGCGCCTCTGACCTTGCGGCTCTTAGTCTCAAAACGTGTTCACCAGATACATTCTGATATATATTTTATTTCTAATATTCTTCTTGCTAGCCGTAGTTAGCCGACTTCCTGGCCTAGAGGTTAGCGACTTTTCTCCGTAATCTCGTATACTCTCGTAAGTTACGTGACGACGGTGAGAATCAGCAGTGGTTCGAATCGCGTCGGTAACTTACGGGGTATGTGAGCCGGCCGCTCAGAAAGCAATGGCAAACTACTGAGCGTAATCTTGCCAAGAAATCAACAATCAGCTGAAAGATGCCGATGTTGACAGCGATGGCCTGTAAAGGATATGCACACATTAAAAAAGCTGTGGTTAAGCCGGCCTAAGATTGACCAAACTACGCGTGATGCTGTTTGGTCAAGATAATATGGTCTTGTATTTCTTCTTTCTACATCGACTTCTTCTCTTCCTCATCTTTCTTCTTCTTCGACCTCTTTGTCGTCCTCCTCCTATTCCCCCATATGTAAATCCTCCTATGTTCGTTGTTTTATTATTATTATTATTATTATTATTATTATTATTATTATTATTATTATTATTATTATTATTATTATTATTATTATTATTATTATTATTATTACTCGCTTAAAGGGAAAAGCTCAACAGATGGGGCTGGTTATCAACCATGATAATACAGAATATATGGTAATTTCTAGAGAAGGAATGGCTAAAAACTTTGGCCACATACAAGTAGATTATATGACCATTAAAAGAACGGAAACATACAAATACCTGGGTACAATCTTCAACTGCTCCAACATCATAAGGGAAGAAATACAAACTAGAATCAATTCTGGAAATAAGATATACTATGCACTACAACATCTAATAAAATCAAATGCGCTATCTCGTAACACCAAAATCACAATATACAAAACACTGATCAGACCAGTTGTGCTGTATAGCTCTGAAACCTGGAGTACAACGAAAGGAGACGAAGCCTTGTTACAAACCTTTGAGAACAAAGTTTTAAGACGCATCTTTGGACCCATTAGGGATACACAAAGTGGAGAGTGGAAAAGAAGAAGTAACAAAGACAATTATGATCTGTTTAAGTCCCCGCCGGCTTCCTGGACTAGAGGTTAGCGACTTTTCTCCGTAATCTCGTATACTCTCGTGAGTAACGTGAGGACGGTGAGAATCATCAGTGGTTCGAATCGCGTCGGTAACTTACGGGGTATGTGATCCGGCCGCTCAGAAAGCAATGGCAAACTACTGAGCTTAATCTTGCCAAGAAATCAACAATCAGCTGAAAGATGCTGATGTTGACAGCGATGTCATGTAAAGGATATGCAAACATTTTTTTTAAGTCCCCGCTAATCACTGGTATGATGAAGGCTAATAGACTACAATGGCTGGGGCATATAGAAAGAATGGAAGATAATAGGGAAACAAAACTCGCTAACACTAAGGAAATAAATGACCGTAGACCCCGAGGTAGACCAAGAAGACGGTGGAGAGATAATATATATACAGACCTACAAGCACTTAGAATCAACGAGTGGCAAGAGAAGGTCAACCAGAGAGACGAATGGAGACGGATTGTATCTGCAGCAAAGAACCTCAGTGGCTCGGAACGCTGAAGAAGAAGAAGAAGATTACTATTACTATTATGCGGCGCTCACCAGAGCGACACCCACATTGTGCCAACGGCTTCGGGCAAATTAGTGCAATTTGAAGATACAAGCCTGAGCCTAGTGCGAGGAAATGCAACCTAAAGACAAAATGTCAAGGCAGGGCAGATCAGACCCTAAGCCTTGATCGGCAACTGGTCTAGGATGGAAGCTCCGACAGGCGGACAGCATTGCTTTGCTGATGCAGCAGCTTCTGCAGCCTGTCTTGTTCCAGATGTATTGGTTTTACCTTTCCTTTGGAGTAAACTAGGCACGCTGAAAAAAAAAAGAGAGAGAGAGAGAGAGAGAGAGAGAGAGAGAGAGAGAGAGAGAGGGAGAGAGATCATGCTGCATGGACAACACATGGCCTCTAAATTCAGCCCAGGCTTTGTGTTATGACGAGGTATAACTTCATTTTACACACTATCGTCTGTTAAGACGACAAGGTGCCAGTCATTACTATTAGCCTCCACTTCTTCCTCCGCCTTCTTCGTCTTCCTTATTCTCTTATTCCGCTATCTCTCGTATTGAACCCAAAAGTCTAACAGAGACCGCATTGCTTTTAAGTAATTCACACAGCGTAGGCCGTGCAAGTGGAAATACAGCTTAACATTAGTGTTGGGGATTATTTGTCAGGACGAAGAATACGTGTACACAACTTGACTCATTCAAAACAACCACCTTCCATTCGGGCGGCCATCTGATTCCAGAGACTGAGCACCTATGTATCAGCATGGTGCGTAGTAATATTGGATAATTATAACAGTAACAGAACAGTTGATACTCCATGTCTCACGTATCTACCTGCCATCACAAGCGCATTCACTCATTCATCCTTCATTATTTTCTTATCGCGAGTTCTCTGCCCAGGGCTTGTTGTGTCACACACTTAATGAGTTCACCGGTGAGGAGCTTTCTTAATGTATTCCTTCAGCTACCTGTCATTGATACCATCTCTTTCCCGTTACAATAATGAGCAGTCTTACTTGTTTGTATAGATGGTTAGATAAAGTTTGTGGCAGTGGTGTCAGCAATTTTTCAATGAATAGCCATACTGCAGCAGGAAATCTGAAACAAAGACCATCTAATGACTAATGTATTCGGCGAAGTACGCTCGAGATGCTTTTTGCCGTTTTATTATCTTTAGTTTACAAGTCTACTTGAACTTCATATATCATTATCATGTGGAGTTCGGCGTGGATTCACTTCATTGTAATCATACACGTTGATCCTTTACAAGACGTGTCCAGCCCACAACAACAAGAATAAAGATAAGTAACTTTTATAATTTTATTTCAATGTAGTTGTGCCGGTATGTGTTTGTTTATTCTGTGCTGACGAAGGTTTTAGCAGCAAATACCATGTTACTACTTGTAATCGTGTTCTAGTATAGCTCACCGTCAACTTCTCGTGTTTTAGTGATTCATTCATGAGAGGTTTAATTGGCTTTAACCAACTTTTTCTAAGTTCGTCCCACAAGCCAGTCAGTTGACTTGAATGTTGACATGTGGTCTTTGACTTGATGATGTATATTAACAAGCCCCAAAGAAGTCGCAAAGAGATTGCCATGTGGTAGGTAGGGATATGTACATACACGATGTGTACATATGGACGGACATGTGTAAACACAAGACATGTATCTATAGGCCGAGAAGTGTAAACACAAGATATGTACCTCATCTCATCTCTCATCTCATCTGGTTCTTGTTGTGCCTTGCGGTGTCGAGGTGACGCATAAACAACAGGAGAGTGCCCATTTATTGACTTCATGGGACGCAGAGGTGTTTCCAAGGCACCAAGGCCGGGTTATATACTGGCCAAAACCTATTGACGCGTCCTCGTCGAGCGTCCTGGGCAACAGGTCCCTTCGGGGTCCTGGCTAAAGTCAGTAGGATCGCCGATTCCTCCGAAGTAGGAGAGTGTCTGCCTGTACGGCGAGGAACCACCAGTCTGCACACCAATAAGCCAGACATGGGACAACGGATACTCACGCAAACCTCAGGTCCTGTATGACACCACACTGATGTTGGACAACAGGAGGCCTTCATCCGACATATAGGACTTCGCGTTGGAGCTCAAGCCAACGAACACAAGCAAGCAAGCAAGCAGCATTGGTTTCGTGTATCGAGATTCACATAGACTTTGCTATTCCCTCTATCCATCGTTTACGTGGTCGGACTTCTCTTCTGTTTCCATTTGGTCTGTACATCATCGCTTGTTGTGGTAAACTGTCAGCTGATAACATCCTTACAGGGTCAAACCATTTGACTTGCTGCCTTCTAATAAAATCTTGCGCTGATATATCCCCCACTTTAGTCCTGATTTCTTCATTTCTGATTTTCTCTCTTCTTTATACAATGAGTATTTTTCTCAGGAATCTCATTTCTGCTTTTGTGACTTTTCTTTTCTCTTTTTCTGTCATTGTCCAGGTTGGCATTGGTAGCATAGAGTTGTTAGGAAGATTGTGTTGTAGAGTGCATTCTTAGTAACTATCGATACGTGTTTGTTCTTTAGTATTGGTGCCATTTGTCCAATGAGATGGATTGCCTTATTGCATCTGTTTTCGATTTCGTCTTCTGATTTGCCATTTGATGATATTATACTTCATAAGTAGATGAAGCTCTTTACTTGTTTCAGGGGTTGTTCCTTTAAATGAATCGTTGATGTTATTTTGTTTGTTTGTTTGTTTGTTATGTTTTTTTTTTTTTTTTTTTTGATAATCATTACAAGCACTTGGAATCAACGACTGGCAAGAGAAGGTCAACCAGCGAGACGAATGGAGACGGATTGTATCTGCAGCAAAGAACCTAAATGGCTCGAAACGCTGAAGAAGAAGAAGAAGAAGAAGAAGAAGAAGAAGAAGAAGAAGAAGAAGAAGAAGAAGAAGAAGAAGAAGAAGAAGAAGAAGAAGAAGAAGAAGAAGAAGAAGAAGAAGAAGAAGAAGAAGAAGAAGAAGAAGCAGCAGCAGCAGCAACAGCAGCAGCAGCAGCAGAAGAAGAAGAAGAAGAAGAAGAAGAAGAAGAAGAAGAAGAAGAAGAAGAAGAAGAAGAAGAAGAAGAAGAAGAAGAAGAAGAAGAAGAAGAAGAAGAAGATAATCGTTACATCTGTTTTATTCATGATAGATTTCATGTTATGTTCCTTACACACTTCGTTTAGATTATTCACGTGGTCTTGTAATTGTCCTTCTGATTTTGCTATTAGTGCTTGATCGTCTGCAAAAAGAAGTTCTTTAATGGTGTAATTTGTCGTTGGTTCTTCTCCCGTGTTATGTTCGTCATGCGACGTTCTTGTGGTCTCTGTTTGGCTGGTTCTTCACATATGTTGTCTATATAGGTAATGAATAAGAGGGGGAAAGGGGAGGGGGGGGGGGCACAACCTTCTCTTACTCCTGAATCTTGTGTTGAAGAGGTTCTGAGTATTCTCCATTTGTGGTTGTCCTATCTGACGTTGTTGTATAAGCTTCTACATAGTTTGTTAGATATGTACTCACTCCATATCATTTAAGGATTTCCCACAACTTGTTTCTATATGCTTTATCAAATGCCCTTTCTTGGTTGACAAAGTCTAAGTAGAATGTTTCATTGCATTCGACTGATTTTTCTATGAGTTGTCTGAGAGCAAAGATGGCGTCTGTGCATCCTGTTTTTTCCTAAATCCAAGTTGTGTTTCGCTTAGGTTGAGGCTCTATTGTAGGTCGTAATATTTTCTCAAGAATTTTGCAAATTATATTTTGAGTATGAAGAAACAAGGGATATGTCTCTGTATTGTTTGCAGTTTATTTTACTGCCTTTGTTTTTCCAAACTGGAATCATTGTGGACTTTTCCCAGTCTCGTGGTGTCTGTTGTTCTACTCATGCATGGTTAAATAGTCTATACGTTGCCATGCTGTTCCTACTTTTCTTGCTGCTTTAATTAGTTCACTTCGTCTTGTCCCGGTGATTTATTCAATGGAGCTGATCTGACGGCTTCTCCAATTTCTTCTTTCAGTGGTTTCCTGAATTCTCGTGGCATCTGTTGGAATGTTGAGAAGTTGTTCGAAGTATTGCCTCCATCTTTTTAGGATTTGTTTTTGTTCACTTATTGTTTCTTCAATTTCGTTGCTAATTATTTCAGTTGGGTCAAAGGGTCTGCTCATGATCTCTCTGCATTTATCTTTTTGTAGAAGTTTCTAGTTGCCTCCTTTTTATTTATATTCTTCTTAGTGTTTTTATTTTTCTCTCTTTATTTTCTATTCGCGTATCTTCTTGCTATTCTATATTCTATGTAATCAAGATCACGTTAGCTCTTTTTTTTTTATTTTACAGCTTACTTTCTTGACCTCGGTGTTTCACAAACTTGTTATTTTCTTTATTCGTAATTTGCGTTTTGTCATTGTCCATGTGTTATTTTATGCAGTATTTAAAATGCTTAATTTGGACATCTCACGTTCTTCTTCCTCTGTTTTTCTTTCTATAGACTGTTTTACTAACATTTCATTTAGTTTTTTCTCATGACGTGTCTTCATTGCCTCGTCTTTAAGATTTTTTTTAAGTTTACTAATTAGCGTGGCATGTATTTGCCTGATCTTTGCATACTTCTTTTATTGTTTCTTATTGTAGTAATAACTGCTTTGTGGTCTGTGTTTAAACTTAAGCTGGGCAATGTCATTGCATCTAATATATTTATCTTTTTGTTTTATTCCTTGTTAATATAAAATCAGCTTGCTTTTTGGTATCTAGATCATTCAATTTGTACTAAGTGTATATTTGTGAGTCTTTGTGCTTATAAAATGTGTTTGTTATATAGAGGTCGTGTTGGGTGTTGTTGCTCTATCAGTCTACTTCCATTGTTATTTCTTTCATTGTGTTGGGAATGTCCTGAGTGCAGTGATGTTGGTTCTTAACTCAACTCAACTCAACTCGACTCATTGTGTTGGTCTCCAAATGCTCCAAAATGATTTTCTATGTCCGTTCTGATCGTCTTAGTCTTGCATTGCAGTCTCCCATAACTATGATGTTGTCCTGTTTCTCTATTTTATTTATTACATCATGGATGTCTTCGAAGAACTCTTCGCATTCTTATTCACTTTTGTTTGTATTACATGGTGCGTATATTTGTACATATGTAGTAATTGTCTGCTCTTTTATTCTCACTATTATGATTCTTTCATATATATATTTTATTTCTAATATTCTTCTTGCTAGCCGTGGTTAAATGACTATTCCTACACCCCTCTTCCCCGTTCTTGTTGTTCGACTCCGGAGTAGACAAACATATAACTGTGGTGGATCTCTTTGCATACTCTTCCTTTTATTCTAGGTGTCCGTTATTCCTATACGTCCGATTTTCCTCTTGTCCGTTGTTTCTTTCAGTTCTTCATCTGTACTGTTAAAATCACCTATTTTTAAAAATCTATCTCGTAGTCCTTTAACATTGCCGGGTCTATATCCATTTAGGGTCAGTCCGATTATGCTTCCTAATTTTCCACAAGCAGTCTGAAAATCCCCGCTGGCTTGTTAAGTAGAGTCCGTCTCCTCTTCCCTCCCCCTCCCCGGCGAACCAGAGCCCGGTTGGTCCATGACCTCGCGGTCATGGTTTCCCGGTCTACACCACGTGGAGGTGGGGGGGGGGGTTGACTTGTGCAATCTGCGGGTCATCGACAAGCTACTAATTTTCACTTTTCTTCCCTCCAGGGAGAGGCCATCCGATCCTAACCCTACTGGCTGCAGGACCAGGTGCAATCCACACCTTGTAGACAGACAAATATGTACATATAACTCGAAATGTGTAAACACAAGAGATGTACCTATAGATCGAGATGTGTAAACACAAGAGATGTACCTATAGATCGAGGTGTGTAAACAATAATATATGTACCTATCGATCGGACTGTGTAATTGTGTAAGCAGAGGATCTGTAGCTTGAGATTGGAGTTTTACCAACAGACATTGGGTTGGAGTCCGTTGACAGTGAAATGCCTAGAATCCATAAAGGAAACAACAACAGTCTAGGTTTAATTCCAGCCAGTAGGCGTGTGATATGCAGAAACAGTTACATGCTAACATCTCTGACCATACATTTGGAGTTCAGTGTCGGTCTTGCACACCTTGCTGGTGTGTGGGCTTTGAGAGAAGACAAGCCTAAACATTAAAACAGTCTCCATGGAGAGGTACTTCGGTACGGGTCGGGAGACAAGTCTCTACATCAATTTCACTCCGATTAGTTCCAAACGCTATTCAAGGCTTAGACGTCGACGTGGATCGAAAGGATGAGAGCGCTCGCGCTTTAACTTCCAATGCGCTGATGGCGAGGTTGATAGTTCAACCCCTACACCGTCATTAATTTGAAATTAAATGTAGATTTTTCATTCAAAAAGCTATGGCGAACTACTACTGAACGTACAGTTGACTAGAAAATCAATCTCGGGTTGATGGAAACGTCATGCAAAATGACATAAAACTTTAATTCAAGGCTTAACAATCTGAACACCAACACATCGGGAATGAGGGTCAAAACTCCCTGAGTCTTCCAGATGATTCGCAGTCAACCATCCAACCAACCACCCTACTAACCTTAGATGGGTTATATAATCCCCCATAAAACTTACTGTAAAACTTTGATTAACCGTCACTCGTTTTAACCGACAGTTTCTGTTATCCGTCATTAGTCCTTTAAAAATGTTTTGTTTTGGGAAGAGATACAACATAAAGGACGCTATTTTCAATGTCGCCACTGCCGTGGCTGACCTTACGGTGTGTAACCTAAAGAATTAGGGGAATAAACTCTTGCCTGAACCTAGTGACGAAATTGAAGGAACTGAGGTTGTTAGTGTTGACGAAATTGTGCAACTGTGCAACAATATAGGACTAAACAGTGAACACATTACGCCAGAACAAGTAGCAGATTGGTTGGAATGAGACAAATTGGATGGAGGCTTTGAAATTTAGAACGATGCTGAAATTGTTTCTAGTGTTACTACCATTAAAAAAGAAGAAATTGATGACGATGAAGAATCAGTTCTGAACCAAAAGCCTACAACTAGTCACTCAGAATGTTATCAAAGTGCATCGACTGGTTTGAAATGCAAGGGGGAGGGGGGGGGATAGAACACAGATCCTACTTCTGCGTAAGAAACGGAACATCGCAGCGCAGGGGGGGGGGGGGGGGGGGGGGGATAGAACACAGATCCTACTTCTGCGTAAGAAACGGAACATCGCAGCGCAGAAAGCTTGAGCCTCAAAGACAGAAGGAGATGACAGAATATTTTAAAGTACCGTAGGTTTGTAGTATTACAATGCATTTCTGTACATTACTACTCTTATATTGAAGTTCATATTCATCGTTTTGTAAAATTAAATACAATATGTATGTAGTATTCACTTTTAAAGGATTATATTTCCATTTTCGTCCCAAGCCCGCAGTGAAATCAGGTTAATGTACATTTGTATTAAGGTATTTTTGTTATCTGTCTATTTGGTTATCCGTCACAGCCCTGGTCACAGCAGGTGACGGTTAATCGAAGGTTTGCTGGATATCTATAGATGGGATGTGTAAACAGCAGTGTTGCGCCTAAAGATCTGTCTTTATGCCTGCAGACAACAACTTATTAAACTAAGGAATTGTTATAAATCAAGAGCTATATTTATAGATCGGGTGTAATTTGAAGATCTGTACCTATATATTGCCAGCTCCGTGGTGAAGGAGTTACGGATGCAGTTCGTAATCTCGCATACCCGCGTTCGAAACACAGCTGCGGGTGATTTAGCAGCCCGCCGCCTTGCGTTGGTTTTTTACAAAATGGTGTGGTGCCAGTCGGTCAGAAAATAATGGCAAATTACTGAACGTAAACTTGCCAAGAGATCCACCCATCCATCATGTGCCATGCCGATAAGCGTGGGCGGTCATGTCCTGCCATCTCACTCGATCACCAGAGTCGTGGATCAGCTCCGTGTTCCTGTCTCGACCATGCCACGTGGCCAAGCCATCCAGGTATTTACTTCCCCTTGGTCTCTTCCCTTTGATCTTGCCAGTTGTCACCAAGTTTTCCACTTCATTTCTTCTCATAACATGCCCAAATAATTTTGACTGTCTACGTCTAATAACTCTAATCAGTTTACGATCTTCATTTGTTTCTTGAAGAACATTTTCATTGGTTTTATGTCTGTCCATGGTATTCTTTGCATTTTCCTCAGAAACCACATTTCCACAGCCTTCAGATGTTTTTTCATCTTGACTGCTCATTGTCCACGCTTCACATCCACACAAAAGTACAGGTTCTATGTAGCACTTCAACACTCTTTTTCTCGTTTCAATTGATATCTTTTTATTGGTCAGTATGTTTTTCATCTTGCAAAAGGCTACCTTCGCAATGGCAATTCTTGTTCTAATCTCTTCAAGGCATTTCCCATCAGATGTTATGACTGTTCCGAGATAACTGTATGGATTGACTTGCTTAAGAATATGACCCGCAGACTACACGCCGGCAGGGGATCTTCATACTGCTCGTAGAAAAACTAAGTACCAACTAACAGTATACCACAACAACCAATGATGTACAGACCAGAGGGAAGCAGAGGAGAGCACGTAAACGATGAACGCAGGGAATAACAGAGTCCATGAGAATATCGATACATGAAGCCCATAAACGGGCACTCTCCCGCTGTTTATACTTGACTTCGACACCTCAAGGTACAAGAGGAAAACGATGAGATGAGATGAGATGAGTCTTGTATATCACATTCTTGTATTTCCTTCTTCCCAATGACGACCATAGATCACAACAGCAAAATATGCTGATGTTGACTGCAAAGTCCTGTAAAGAATATGCAACTAATTTTTTTATACGTGTATATCTGTTTGTGTCATCAGAAAACCTGTACCTAAAGATGGGGTTGTATAAACAGCAATATTGCTTCTAGATATCTGCATTTATGCCTGCAGACAATTTATTAACTAAAGTATAGCTATAAATCAAGTGTACTTATGAGCTCTCAACACTAATCTCAAATATGTCTTTGTTTCGTTTCTGTCCGAAGTTAACCCAACTGATGGCAACCAGAATTTTCCCGCACTCCAGTCCTAGAAAGGAAGACAGACCAAAAATGAAATTAATAAATAATGGGAACATTCCTGTCTGTCGCTGTGAATCAACCGGCAGCAGACAATATGGCGGCACATGTTGTGCTGCCACATCTCGTTAGTGGAGTTTTTCCACGGGGAACTGAAACTAATCTCCAAGTTCGCATCTGAAGTCGTGCTGACTGAAGAAAATGTTGTTATGTTCGTGCCATTTCTGCTCAAGCCGAGAGATAAGTATGAAAGTGGGGAGAAAATAAGCCGCGTAGGAAAATTATTGCAATAATTATGTAATTCCCTGATCCCCCAGAGTATTAAGAAACAATACAGCCGTAGTTATGCCACGGGGGGCTGTTTTATTTAGGGAGTTGCATACTGTAAATCACTGTAAAGTTTAGGCAGCTTCATTTATGACACTGCCTTTATGGGATGAAGTGTTAGGCCTTCAAAACCGGTGGTAGACTTGCCTCGGGGTCAGCTTGCCCCATGGCAAGAGGGAATTTGGGACTCTAACTGGAGTGGATCCCTGTGGGACTCTAATGAGGTGGACCCTGTGGGACTTCAAATGAAGTGGGCCCTGTGGGACTCTAATGAAGTGGCCCGTGGGACTCTTAGAAGGCCTCCTCAAATATTAGACAATATTTTTTACAATGTTAATGCCTTTGTGGGAATCAGTTTTCCCGCCAATATTTTTTGACCCAGTTTTCCACTGCATAAGAAGTGTGGTAAACCCGTTGTTGTTTTTCCCCCCCCCCCCCCCCCCCCCCGTCATTACTGTCCAGAAAATTCTGACAATTATCCCCGGTGTTGGTATCTTTAGAAAAGGCTTTTCAGGTCTGAATGAATAAAAAAGAAAAAAATAGACACGCGTAAGCAACTTAAAAAGTTAAACTGTTTTTGTAATTTCCGTGGCGGTGGCGTTGCAGACGAGAGTCGTAAAGCCGCTTACCCGCGTTCGAAACCGCGGGGACC
>JACEFZ010015471.1:0-17183 GCA_014155875.1 Cepaea nemoralis
AAAAACAACTACCTGGGCTACATATTAAAATATCAACAATGGCAATTCTTGTACAGAAGGAGATTAAAATACGGAGACTGAAAGGAAGAATATAACATTGATTTGCCGGGGAAATGGCAGGCATATTCAATCACTAGACTGTAGTTCCTTGGATGTGATCAGATTAGGGAAGTTCAATTCTGGCACAGCCGATTATCACAGCGGAAGGCAAACAAACCGGCAGCACCGTATCTTCATTTCCCCGACGCAGCTGGCAAATAAAGGGACGCACTGTTGATGGAAGAGTTGTCACAGAAAACACGATACGAGCTATTTAACGCTGGGATGCGTGTCTTTAACACAAGCAGTAGGGAGAAGTCAGAAGGGAACAGTTACCATAATCTGCATTTCTCACTCGCGCATGTTTTGATAACTCGGCCTTTCCTCGATACGCCAGAGTACTTCTATTGTGGTTGAGTTCTTGGCCGCGGACCTGGAACAGATTTAATATGAGTCTGTGTGACTAAGTAATTATATTTGTTTTATAATGAAGCAGGGAAGATAGACACGGCAAAGGTTTTGTATACTTTCCACCCATCATATACCATGCCGGAAAGCGTGGGCGGTCATGACTCGCCATTTCACACGATCACCAGCGTCATGGATCAGCTCAGTGTTCTTGTCTCGACCATGTCATGTGGCCAAGCCATCTAAGTATTTACTTCTTGGTCTTCCCCTTGGTCTGTTCCCTTCAATCTTGCCAGTTGTCATCGAGTTCTCCAAGCCATTTCTTCTCATAACATGTGCAAAAATTTTGACTGTGTACGTCTAATTTCTCTAATCAATTTACGATTTTCATTGTTTCCTGTAGTACTTGGTCATTTGTTTACCTGTCTGTCCATGGAATTCCTTTGCATTCTCCTCAGAAACCACATTTCTAAGTCATCAGATGTTTACTCAGAAAAAAAAAAAATTGCTTCTTCTTTGCAGGACGTTGTAATCACCCCTGCCCTTATTGGCTGTTTGTGAGTTACTAGGCAATTTTACGTTCAGTAGTTTGCCAAGTGATTTCTGAACGAGAAGTTAGCGTTAGGTTCAAATGACCGTGTGTGGAATGAACCTACTACCCTGCCACCAGTGCACAGAAAGTTTAAGCCCGAGCCTGTTAACCTCTCAGCCACGCCGATCTCTACTTATAATGGTGGTGGAAAAAAGAAAACCCAAACCTGCACAGTTCGCGACGACTGCATTAGCCAGGCGGCATAATTTTCCTCAGCTCAGACCCTCTCTTCCCCCCCCCCCCCCCTTTCCTACATCGCAAGGTACAATAGACAAAAGATGACAGTAATATTAGCATCTTCTTAAATGTCTTACCTGCCTGTAATACCGGGGATTTTTCTAGTCGTAGATGACTATGATCTCTCCGACTGACAGGCTGTGAAAGAAAATTTATCGCTCGCTGATATCTCTCTTGGTATCTAAGTTATATCACACGCCTCCCTGATCTCTGGTATATGAATACATCACGCGTCCCTCTGATCTCTTGGGTAGTGAGATCGGGTTCGGGTACCTAGCCCTCTCGGGATAAAGGGTGAAAAGTAGGAAGCCCCGTGTGGAAGTTGTGCACGTCAGCTGGATATCGCATAGAGTAGGTCGTAAGGCCATGTCTTGGCAAAGACTGCGTACCTCACACAAACTCTGACATATGTTAAGATTACATTCCTCGCACAAAGTCTGATATATGTTAAGATGGCATACCTAGCACAATGTCTTTTATATGTGAAGAAAGAATACATACACCGTACAAAGTCTGATATATGTGAAGATTACACACATCCATGGGTAAACGTAGATGACACACTTCACACACTGTCTGGTATATGTGAACACTACATACTTCTCATGGTATCTAATATGTGTGTATATGTTGATTGTTTTTATTTTGATTTTTCTTTCTAATGTCTTTAATATCTTTAATCAGTTTTGAGACTTTCGTGAACCCAACTGATGAACTGGCAGACGCTGAAATAAGGACAACGGAGGATACCAGTGGCTATTAACACGTTTCTATTCATTCGTGGAACTATATTTCAATTGATATCTTGTCTGGCGTGTCTTCTTATATCGACTTCCATATCCTTATCCTCCATGGACATTCGACATTGGATAAATTATCTCCTGCGCAATAAACCGAGGATGACGATAATTACATTGATCACATATCAGGGATACAGGAAGCAGGAACGATCTGACGATGTCTATTTTTAGAGACAGTGACATACTGACACCAGAAGTGGGATGCAAATTAAAACCCCAGTAAAGGAAAACGGGAATATAAATAAAGAAAGGGGAAGGGAGAATTCGACAGGAGCTGATTGTTATATAGTGAGTGCACTGGGGGTCGCTGTATCGTAGTGGCTAGAAGCTTGCCTGCAGACCCGGTGGCTATGGTGTTCGAATTCGCATCCAGGTGATTTGAAAACTGACATGAGCTTCTAGATTGAATCAGCATACATTGGGTACTAGAGAATGTCTTGCTAACTGGAGGCGGCAGGAGTAAGGGCGCGATGATTAACTTCATACCATCTGATTTATCTCGTGTAACGCAGTTTCTCTCCTCAGAGCGGTCTGCCGGAAGCGACCCACTGAGCACGAACTCCGTACTTCCAGCCACGACCCCCAGAAGTATCCGGGAATATTGCACTCGTGAGTCGAATGGTGGAGTCCTGGTAACGGACCCACGACATCTGGGAAGGCGTGGTGGGCGTGACTACATCACGCCTGAAATGCCGACTGGTCTTTACAAGTAGACGTCGGGGTTACGTTCTTGGAAATACGCACTTTAAGTGAAACGACGTATAGCGAAACACTATTTCCCATAGAATTAAATGAAATACAGTGTATTATGTAATGTTTATTTTGATGGTTGTTGATATTTATTGGCTAAATAGAGGTGGGTTGGAGGGCGAGTGGTAGAAGTTATTGGGACAGTAGAGGCATTAAAACCACGACTCGCTCCAAAACTATCATCAGCACTACTAGTACTGCTCTCACCCGCTTTCTTAGCTAGATCTTCATAGAGAGACTTTGCTTTCTCTTGGATAGCCATCTTGCTCACAGGCATATTCCGTTGGTTCTGGTCTTCAATCCAGACGGCCAATAGTGCTTCCATGTTCTCCATAAGAGTACTTCTGGTACGAGTGATCTTGGAAGCACTCAAAGGGGTTACGTTTTTAGCAGCCTCATTGATTTTGTCAGCACCTGCACGAATTGTCCTTACCGTGGTTGGAGGTAAACCATGGACTTTACCGATATCAACAGCCCGATCGCCAGCCTCAAAACGACGTAACACATCTAACTTCACCTCAAGAGTAACACTTTTCCTGGTTCTCTTACAACCAGGCACACTATCAGCACTTACTGTGCGCTTTGAACTCATAATTATGAGTGATTACACGATAATATTCTGGAAAAACGCACTGCATAAAATGTAAAATCATAGCAATACAGGTGACGACGTTATAGTGGAACGTAGCTACGTAAAGTAAAGTTATGTCCCATTGTGACAACGACGTTATAGCGAAACGACGTAAACCGAAGAGACGTATAGCGGGGCCTTCCTGTGTGGTCCGGCACCGTTAGTCAAACAAACACTCCTTACGTTCATTGTGTGCGCGCGCGCGTGCGTGCGTGCGCGCGCGCGTGTGTGCGTGTGCGCGTGCGTGCGTGCGCGCGCGCGTGTGTGTGTGTGCGTGTGCGCGTGCGTGCATGCGTGTGTGTGTGTCTGTGTGTGTGTGTGTGTGTGTGTGTGTGTGTGTGTGGTACGGGCTTATAACAACAACATTTTCAGCCAGAAGAACATCTGGTGAGGTCAATGAAACGTGGTCAGCGTGTTTACTGTCACGTAACTGTTTTTTTTTAAATTTCTTTTTCAAATGTTAAACAATATGATGATCTGATGAGGCTTATGTCATCTGATAGCTATATATGTGTGCATATGTTTGTGTATATATATGATCTAGATCTTTTTGTTATCTACAAACCTACATACTTGACTTTCTTGACCTGTCCCACATTAAGACAATTGATTTTGTAATTGATTTAGCCAGAACTAGTTAGTCTGATATTAATATTTCTTTTTTTTTTTTCTTTTTCAAGTTGATGAATGTACACATAATTTTGCTACCATTGTATTGATCATTCCCCGTAGTTCTTTCAGACTTGATGCTAATATAAGGGTCGTTCATTTGAAACCCGTTCTAATGGCTTTATTACAAAAGCAAGAAAGAAAAATTACCAGGTGTTGTAGAATTAAACAAAGCATTCATTTTGAATGAATTATGCACCATTGGTGGTCAGAAGAAGTCGCCGTAGACATTTTGGCAAGAATCCCACTGCTTAAGTAGGTGGCGAATGCCGTCCGCAAAAAAAGGATTGTGGTTGCTCACTGAACCAAGTGTTTACCGAGTTCATTACGTCTGCATCTGTGTGGAATCGTTGCCCCTGGAGAGCTTTCTTTATAGGTCCGAACAAATGAAAATCCCATGGTGACAAATCAAGACTATAGGCTGGTTGTTGCAGAATTTCCCACTTCTTCCAAGCTAATGCTTCCTACACAATCTTTGCAACATGCGGACGAGCATTATCGTACAAACAAAATCACACCGCGAGAAAGCGTGCCGGGTCTTTTATTCTTGATGGCTTTTTGCAGCTTGTCTAGTGTTTCCAAGTAGTTGATGTTGACACCAGGTTCTTTAAAGTCGGCCAACAATAGCTTTTCATGGTCAAAAAATGCGTTCAGCATAACCTTAACAGCAGAAACCTGTAACTTGAATTTTTATGGCTTTTGGTGATCCAGCATGCTTCCATTGCATGCTCTCTCTTGTGCTGCTCTGCTAAAATTTTCACACCATGATTCATCGCCTGCCACTATGCGGAAGAGAAATGCATCACCCTCCACTCTTTAATGCAGCTAGTGGATCAAACACCATCCCATGCGTTCCTCTTTTTCGTGGTCGGTCAACATCAGTGGTACCCACTGTCAACACGCGGTACCGATATTGCAGTTACTTACGAACGACCTTTTGAATTGTCCCAATTGACACATCAAATTCTTTCGCTTGCGAACGTATGCTTCGACAACGGTTCATCTGTACTGCTGCATCAATTTTGGTGATGGTTTTTTTCTGTTGCAACAATATGCGCTTGACCCGGCCGTCGAAGATCTATCTTAAACTGACGTCCTTTCCGAAACATTCGTGCCCAATCTGTGACTGTTGTCTTCGACACACATTTGTTACCGTACACTGCCTGCATTCTTCGATGAATGTTCACTGGTCGACATCCTTCAAATGAAAGAAACTGAATCACATCTCTTTGAGCTTCTGTGGACAGATTTTGGATCAACCCGGCCATTTTCTCAACGGTCAGAAACAGAACCTATGCATCATGGGACGATAAACACGTGCTCTTTTATTCATTGGTCAGTACTTATCACATGACTATGACATGATCATGTTCAACGTACGCAATTACCCGCGGTGCGGCACGAACGGATTTCAAATGAACGCTCCTAATATATACATATCACCCACATACATACGCACACAACCCTTCCCCCCTCCCCCACACACACCTCCCACACACATGCATACAAACAACCTCTCCCGTCCCCCCCCCCCCCCACACACACACACACACACATACCAAATACAAACAAGAGGCTAGGCATTAGTCGTTTCCCCGACTTGGAAGGCGTTGCAGGAAGGAGAGAGTCAAAACGAGGCAGCATGTTTCTTCTACGGGTTTTCCCGCTATACAGCACGTGGCAACATACCCTGATAATCGAAACTGTTGTTCCAACGATATGGCAGAACAACAATTTCTCCATGATTATAAATTCATTATGCTAAGTCTCAAATTGATGATGCCCCTCATTCAGAAAAAAAAACACGCACACACGGACACACACACACACTCACTCACACACACGCACGCGCACGCACACACACACACACACACACACACACACACACACACACACACACATACACACACACACACACAAATAAAATGTGAAATATCTGTCTCCAACACAGATATCTGCATTCTCCGGTTGACACATTACGTGACCCTTGTACCGGACGGTAAGCTTTAATCTAGTGCGCGGACATGTCTGCGAATAAAGCAGTATTAAGTAAAAGAGTGCTTGTAATGTCCTGGGATGATTGAAATAGAGAAATAGGGAACAACGCGTGGTCAGTGTTTAATAAGTACCAGGTTCTGAAACTGTAGATGACGTGAGTGCTGAAGACTGCTGGCAACAGGTTAAAGGCATTTTGATCGAGTAGGATCGAGTAGTTTTGATCGATATAGGAGTCCTTGGAATAAGTTCACGAAATATGAAGCATGAACAGCACTTAACACATTTTTTTTTTAATAAACAAAATTTCAACAAGTACATTTAAATAACAGCAAAACCAGAGCAGCAACAGCCAGTCCAGGAAAATTACAAGGAAGCTAATAAACAAATTAGGAAACAGACAGGGACGGAAAACATGCAGTATTTAGGTAGCCCAACAGTAGTGGCAGAAGTAGCAGCAGCTATTGGAAACCTCAGAGACGTTTACAGCACTGCAAGGAAAACAGTCATCATCATCAAGTGCAATGCTGACTGGCGTAGGCGTTCATGACTCTCCACAGATCCCGGTCTTTGGGTTTCTGATCAACTCTGCCGTTGATATTCCTCCATGCCACCGTCGCAATCCACCCAGCATCATTTCTCGTGGTCTGCCTCTGCCTATCTTCCCCTCGATCTTTCCAGTTGTCACGATGTTCTCCAGTGCCTCTCTTCTCATCACATGACCAAAAAAATATGTTTGTCAGTAGGGACATAAAATCAGCCAAGTGGACTGTTATAAAATTGTAATTTGAAAGTTCTTACAAACATTAAAAGTCAGGTAACAGATGGGTCGAAAACTTGAGGGTTTTCTAGTTTAGTTTAGTTTAGTCGTTGGATCAACATCACGGCACACGGTTTAACCCATAAATGCTCCGCTTTCCTCCTAACTCAAACATAAGTCTGAAGAAACTCAGCTCAATGCGCGAACTCCGTTGCGTCGGCGAGGATCCTGAAAATACTTTGGGTAGATTTTTAACACCAGGCAGCACCGTTAGGCTACTCTTTTTCGATTTCCAACTGCCAAGGGATTTTTTACGTGCGCAACAATACACACAGGCGTCCGATCTCACTACCCAGAGACCAGGGGAAATTTTATTACTAGAAGTCCTGGCGGATTTTTTAAATAACTCCCGGTCCTCACGGGGGCCTGAACCCGGGACCTCCAGCACTCGAGGCGGACACCATATCTCGAGACCACTCACCCCCACCCCCCAGAGGGTTTTCTGTATAAGCCAGTCTGAATGGACCCTTCAGAGATCTAGCCTGCAGAAGTGGCGTTGGATATCAACCGTGAAACACCATCTACAGAAGAAATGAGACAAGCTATCCATTCCTGAAGGATGGAAAGCTTCTGGTCCATATGGCATCCCAAGAGAAGGTATTAACACCAATATAAACACCTCAACAGAAATACTGCACAAAGTATTTAGCAGTCTTGGAGGCCAAAGAAACACAAGAAAAGTGGATTAAAGGATATCTCGTGAAACTGCCAAAGGAAGGACACTTACAGGAGTGTGAAAAGTTTAAACCAATAATATTACTGACAGACCCTAAAACAATATTACACGTGACCATTCTAGAGAGATTAAGAATTGACGCTGACAAACAACTAATTGATGAACATACAGGCTTCTGATTAAACAATGCATTGATCAGGTAACCTCATATACATAATAATAAAACAAAACATCGAGCTGAACTCGACACGTTATATTGAATTTGTGGAATGTGAAAAAGCATTCGACAGTATTAATATTGAATGGGATCTATGAGGCACAAAGGGAACCCACAGTGGGCCATTAATTTCATAAAGGTAGGAAATCGTAAAGTTCAGGGTTGTTTATGAGGAAATACTGACACATACATTTGACACAGGAACGGGAATGCAACAGGGATGCATTGTGTCACTTTTAGTATTCTTATTGCCTATCGACTCGGTTATAAAGACAACAGTAGCTACATGAAGAAATGGAAGACAATGGACTCTGACAGAACGACTTTGCTGACGTTATTACCTCCATGTCCCACGAACGAAATCAGATGCAAGATACACTAAACACCCGTAATGAGATGTCACACCAGCTAGGAATAACAATTCATAGGGTAAAGGCAATTATCATCATCATCATCATCATCATCATCATCATCATCATCATCATCATCATCATCATCATCAGGTGCCCACCAGCTGGCATAGGCGTTCATGCTTCCCCACAGATCTCGGTCTTTGGTGTTCTGGATCAAATCTGCTAATGATATTCCTCCATGCCACCGTCTTAGTCCATCCAGCATCATTTCTCTTTGTCGGCCCTGCATCTCTTTCTCTTGGTATTTCCAGTTGTCACGATGTTCTCCAACGTCTCTCTTCTCATCACATGACCAAAGAAATCTGTGTGTCTCATTCTTATTGTTGAATATAATGTTCTAGTTTCATTAGAATTCCGGAAAGATGGCGACGACGTAGCGGTGTTTTTTTTTTTTTTTTTTTCAGAGGACGCAAGTTTTGTGTTTTTATGGGGAGGATGTGCTGTTATTTCGTATTTGTTTTCGAAAGTTGTTCACAAGAAACCACGGAAGGCAGGTGGTGGATGAAATTTTGAGGGCAGTCGACAGATATGTTGGTTAAGCTCTCAAGTTTCGCGACGGTAGGCAGAAGATCTCTTTATCGAGAAAATGGCTACTGTCAACAGTCCAGTATGGTCACTGCCAAGAAGGAAATCAACGGCGAACTACCTTCTTTAAAGTTGCCAATGTTTATCATTGTCACATGCCTGTGTTCAGGGGCATTAAGGTGAGTGGCCGTACAAGATAAACAGTTCACGAGATAAAATGGGGCGGATGGTGGGTCCCCCAGAGGGCGTAAATGAGAGGACAGTAATTGAAGGGGGGAGCTGAGAAGAGGTCAGCGGGTGAGGCAGACAGTTGGAGCAGTGAGGTGTGTGTTGTGTGTGAGGCATTGTGAGGGGCATAGAATTGTTTAAAAAGACAGGGACAAAGATTGACGGGGGAGTTGAGGTTTGGACTCAGTGTAGACTGGTTGAGTGTAGACCAGACCAGGAGAAGGTCGTGGTCTGATAAAGTGAAGAATTGTGACGGAGTTTGGAAGATAACTCCGCACTGTGGGTTCCAGGGATAGTGAGTGGAATTCGAGACCCATAGTGGGTTACTTTGAGTCGGGCCTAGAGAGAGGCTAGTATACCTGTCGTGTGGGACGATATTTTAGTAGCCTTGAGAGGCAGTGTTATTCGACGTGTTCCATTGGGATGGAGATATATTCTTAGAGAATTATGGTTCCTGGATTTATATGTTACATGTGTCTGTGTTAATTCAGAATTAAAGGAATATTATGTGCGCAAATTAACGCTTGTTCACTGACTGGTGTTTGGTGGTGATGCATCTTGATTAATCTGTTGTTCAACATCACATTGTTACAAGGACATACCCTAGACACAACCATAGCCACTCTATCTGTCACTTAGTCAACATTCACTTTGTGACAGAGAAGATTTCTGGGAGGCTTCGTCGATTAGAGAGAACACTACCATCAGAGACATTAGTCGGATGCCCAATTACAACAACAATAATGAGAGCTCTCCTGTCAAGAATAAACACCATTTTCAGTAGACAGCGCATTTCAAAAGTGTCGGAGAATTAATACAGAGTCCACGAGAAACCAGGTAAAAATATCATTTCTCACTCGGAGTGGGGAGAGGAGACGGGGAAAGTGTGTCCACGATATAAACACTGGGGTTTCTCCTGTGCGGGAACAAGCTAGCAGACAGTTCAAGTGAAGTCCACTACAGGTGATTTGGAACCAACCATATCGCTAAAGCGAGTGGGGGTGCAGCGGCAGCACAAAAGTCGGTGATAAAGACACGCCATACAGACTAACCGGGAGAGTCCATTACGGTGACAGGTAAATTTGATACCAGGCAGGAGGGCTGAAACTAAAAGACCAGTGTTGAATCCAGAGTGGCGAGGGCAGCGTGTGTGTGTGCTGGAGGCAAGCGCACTGTGTTGTTGCAAGTTGACTGGTCAAGATTATTCGACGCAGTAAATAGGACGGGTGGGTACACCAGCGTCCAGGTACTGGGGAAGTACATGTTTGGAAAACAGAGAAAAATTGGCAGTCGCTGATTTGACGGACACTGGAAAGTTACTGAGATGTTCCATAGTGGAACTGGATAAACAAGCTGTTTTTGTGTGAAACAAGACTTTATGTTCGGCTTTGTTAAAAGCCCTTTGTGTTCATTACCTATAATCAGCAAACATTTTGTCAACGATTGATGACGTGGCATCTCCGCGAACATAGTTGCATACAGTTGCCAAAAAGAACTGACTGTACAGAGTGAAAGCGTTGAACATTTATTGCCATTATTTTGATCTTTTCTTTTGGTGAATCTATAACATATATGATACAGCAAAGCGCCATCTCCGCAACGAGAGTAACAACATATCGAAAGAACACTTTGGATAATTATTATTACCGTCAACGTTTCCGACAGTTGGAACTTTTGATCACCACGTGAATTCAGGAACCACTTAACAAACAACAAGTCGCTTTGAAATCCAGCGTCGTAGACATTTCCAGCCGAGGGCGAATAACTATTAAAACGAACAAAAACTTTGGTGACTGAATAAAAAGAACTTTTGGCGACGGAGTAATAGGCCCATATTTGTCGGCCAACCAGTTACACATTATTATTTTTTATTGTTTGCTCCCATCGTCATATTTATTGTTGTCGGGTGTCACGCAATTATTTGTATGTGGTCCAGTGTTTGTCAAGAGTAGGGAATTGTTGGGGTGTTTCTCGAGAGTCGGGATACAGCACAATAATTTATTAGTCTTTCTGGTGCTTACGATATTTTTGTAAGAAAAACGTTAATGAGTTGACGTATCGTGCAGGGGCATTGAAATAGTCTTAACCAATATCTAGAGCCGAGTTGTCTGACGTCAAATCTGTGTATATTTTCAGTATATATTCCTTTCTTTCTCTCTTTCTTTTCGTTATATTTATATATGATATTTGTTGTGGTCGGATATATGTTTTTATTGTGATCTTTCGTCAATTCTGCTGTCTAGTGGTCTTTGTCAGTTTAAATTTATATATTACGCGCACTGTGGATGTCCCTACACAAGCTTGTGGTTTTACTGTGGTTTATTTCTGTGTCATCATCGTCTCCGTGTACTCAGCTTGTGAAGTCTAGCGTTGGATAGTCATCACTTAGTGTTATCATCCATTTGTTTGTATATGTATTTATATGTATGTTTAACAATATTTTCAGGGACTTTATGAACTTGTGGTCATAGATATATATACGAGGGAGTATAGGTGATACTTCCCCCCTCACTACCTAGTGCTTATAGAGAGACTGGGTGAGTACAGAGTGATATTGTAGCACTACGGATTTACGTACACAGGGAGTGCGGGTGTACTTAGGGAAGTGACACAAAGACTAACAGCAGAGTCTGTACATTTATAGTTGGCTGATTCACAGCAAAGTGTCCACAAGTACAAGATGCCTACTTTAATGGAATATATTGAAGCAGGTGAACGAATAGGCCTGAAGGGTAAAGAGTTACAGGAGTATGCCGAAGCGAAAGAACAAAAACAGATTGAAAGAGAGGAGAGGCATAATGAACGCGAGGCAAAACGTCTGCAGGAAGAAAAGGTAAGCTGAAGGAACAAGCGTCTACAGGAAGTAAAGTTAGCTGAAATGGAAATTGAGAAAGAGAAGATCAAGTGCCAGATGCAAACTGAAATCGAGTTAAGAAAACTAGAACTATCTTCGAAAGGTCAAAGTGAGGAAAGCAGAAGACCGTCGCAGTCGTCACAGAGATTAAAACTGCCATTTTTTACGGACCGAGACAACTTGGATTCCTATTTGTCGAGATTCGAAGCATCAGTGAAGGTATTAGGCATCACAGAAAGCGAGTACGCAATTAGACTGGGCGAGTATTTAACGGGTAAGGCCCTAGAAACAATGTTTAATTTACCTGTAGAAGAAAGGAACAACTACACTATCTTACGTCAACGTTTGCTGACAAAGTTCCAACTAACTGAGCATGGATATAGAACAAAGTTTAGACAGTTAGGGCCAGAGACAAATCAAGATTTCACAGATTTTGTTAACACAGTAAAGAATACATTTAATAAGTGGATGGAGCTGGCAGAGGTAGGAAAAGATTTTAATAAATTAGTGGATTTAATGCTTAGAGACAAGTGTTATCATCAGTGCAATACTAACTTAGTGGCTTTCTTTGAGGAACGTAAGCCAAAGGACATAGACACAATGTCTCAGTTAGGGCAAAACTATATGACTGCACATCCTAACAGTTCTATTGGGAAACTAATGAGTGAGGAAATAGTCTGTGCAGCGTACACTAAACAGGACCAGAATCCAGTCATCAGACCAAGGGCGAAAAGTGTGGAGGCAGCACAGAAAGGTGAGCAGCAAGAACTTCAAGATAATGGTTTCCGAGGAAACAATGTTGGTAGAGTAGGACGGTACCCATATAGAAGAGGGAACTTCCAGAGACGTCCAAATTATGCCGGATGTTGGAATTGTGGGAGCTGGAGACACAAAATGGCAGATTGTGATGCACAACCATCAGATGGACCAACGAACAACAGTAAAAGGGAGATCACTTGTTTCAAATGTGGAAGGAACGGGCATGTCAGTCATCAATGTAGGATGAGAGAAACAGAGCACTCAAATGCAGCACAAGTAATTGAGACGCTGAACAATGAAGATTGTAGTGGGTGCAAACCTCTTTTTGAAAAAGATAGTCAGCCAGTCTTAATATGTGGTCACACAGTTAAAGCAGGATCAGCAGTGCATGAAGGAGGAAGTCTGAAGATGCATCATGGGTTTGTTAATGATAGGCCAGCGTTAACAATTAGGGATTCCGGATGTACGTCCATCGGGGTGAGAAAGAGTTTAGTGCAACCCTCGGATTATACAGGGGAAAAGATTAGATCCATAACATTTAATGGGACAGTAGAATTCTACCCAATAGCCGTGATAACAGTAAAAACACCATACATAACAGGAAGAGTGACAGCATGTGTTTTAGACTCACCAGTGGCAGATCTCATCATAGGAAATGTTATAGGAGTTAAAGAGTGTACAGAAGAGGAAGTAGCTTATTGGGACCAAAAATATAGTGTAAGCAGTAATGAGGTAGTTACCACAAGAGAACCTAAATTAGAGAGTATAGCTGAGGTAGAAGAGGCACTTGAAGTAGACACAGGAACTCAGGACAAGGATAGTACAGCTGAGCAGATGAGAATGGATCCCAAATATAGTGCTAGTGACTCCCAGAGACAAGATACTACTCTGAACAAATGTTCCCAAGGGTGTAGGAGAGTAGAACATAGGCAGTCAAAGAAAGGTAGATGGTGCTTCGAGAGGAAGAACAATGTTCTCACTCGCCACTTTTCAGATGGCGGAACTGCATGTGGGCAAGTAGTATTACCGTTAACACATAGAGACCGATATACTAGAACAGCTCAGGATAGTACATGTGCAGGGCACATAGGCATAAGGCGTATGCAGCAGAAAGAAAGGTGCCAGATATATGGGCCAAGATTGAATAAAGAGTTCAGACTAAACAGAGACTCAAGTGTAATGGTGCAATATGCAGATAGGAAAGTTGAGTCAGGTCAAAAGAGTGTTCGCGACATTACTGACCTAGGGATAGCAAACAGATGTTGTAATTGTAGAGGTACCATGAGCCATGGGTACATGAAAGGTAGACACAGCATCGACAGGAATCAGAGGTGGGTTGATGCAAGAAAAGAACCACCTGATATATGGTCGGTACACAAATAGCTTGTGTCTTCTTAAAGATATTAATAGACCTGTGGGTACATAAGTATAATGCTTTTCTATGATGTATTATTATTATTATTATGTGATGTATTAGTTCATGCATTGATACAAAAGATAGAAAGTTGTTTGTATTTATGTGTGGGGATTATGGGAGTTTACTATGAGTATTTGATATATTATTAAGTGTGGTAGCTAGAGTAAGTTGGATTTATACTAACGACTACCCAGGCAATGTGTCTGGGTCACATATTTGATAAGTATTAGTCGCCCAACATTTGAAAACGATGTTTTCTTTTGAGGGTGGGGTAGTGTCACATGCCTGTGTTCAGTGGCATTAAGGTGAGTGGCCGTACAAGATAAACAGTTCACGAGATAAAATGGGGCGGATGGTGGGTCCCCCAGAGGGCGTAAATGAGAGGACAGTAATTGAAGGGGGGAGCTGAGAAGAGGTCAGCGGGTGAGGCAGACAGTTGGAGCAGTGAGGTTGTGTGTTGTGTGTGAGGCATTGTGGGGGATAGAATTGTTGAAAAGAGAGGGACAAAGACTGACGGGGGACAGTTGAGGTTTGGACTCAGTGTAGACTGGTTGAGTGTAGACCAGACCAGGAGAAGGTCGTGGTCTGATAAAGTGAAGAATTGTGACGGAGTTTGGAAGATAACTCCGCACTGTGGGTTCCAGGGATAGTGAGTGGAATTCGAGACCCATAGTGGGTTACTTTGAGTCGGGCCTAGAGAGAGGCTAGTATACCTGTCGTGTGGGACGATATTTTAGTAGCCTTGAGAGGCAGTGTTATTCGACGTGTTCCATTGGGATGGAGATATATTCTTAGAGAATTATTGTTCCTGGATTTATATGTTACATGTGTCTGTGTTAATTCAGAATTAAAGGAATATTATGTGCGCAAATTAACGCTTGTTCACTGACTGGTGTTTGGTGGTGATGCATCTTGATTAATCTGTTGTTCAACATCACATTGTTACAAGGACATACCCTAGACACAACCATAGCCACTCTATCTGTCACTTAGTCAACATTCACTTTGTGACAATCATGATTCGCCAAATTACAGATCAACACAAGAAAAGGACAGGGGCATTGATATTAGCAACAGGGAATGTTTGGACGTTAAGCGAGGACGGAAAATTATATAACTTCAAACAAGAAATGGAAAGAGAGAATATTAATATACTAGGAATGCGCGAGACGAGATGGAAAGGGGTAAGAAATAAGACAGGGGAGGATGTTAAGTTTATTTATTCTGAGGGAGAAGAACGGCAAAGAGGTGTAGCAATTATTTTGGATCCACAAACATCAAAATCTGTTCAGGGATATTGGGCTGTGTCAGACAGGGTACTATTTGTAAAATTAATCTGCAGACCTTTTAACATAAACGTCAGTAAAATATATGTCCCAGTAGGAGAATGCAGTGAAGATAGCATAGAGGAATTTTATAATGACATGGAGTATGCAGTGAAGAAATGTAAAAGTTATAATTAAATATCATATTGGGTGACTTCAATGCAAAGGCATTGCATACATTGTAGAAATCAAAGCGATGGATGAACATTTGGCAACCATGGCTTGGGGGAGTGAAACGAAAGAGGATACAGACTTGTATAATGGTCAAAATAGCAGGAAATGATTGTACGAAACACCTGATTTAATTAACTTCTAGAAGATTATGGACATGGAGGACTCCTGACAGCAAGATTAGAAACCAGATTGATGACATTCTTAGCAGAAGATTTCGAAAAGCGCTAACAGTCGTAAAAATAGTTCCCAGTGCGGACTGCTACAGTGATCTCAGACTGATTACAGGCACATTGAAGGTAAAGTTAAGGAAACCAAGTATACAACAGGAAACATTGAATATGATCTGTGTACATTGAAAAATGACAAAGAAATACAAGACAATTTTAACATAGAAGTAAAGAATAAATACGATATATTGTCTGATCTAGAGATTCTAGTTTAAAATGTGGATAATCAATAGGAAATGTTGAAGAATACAATCAGTTTGACTGCAGGAACAACTTTTCCAATATAAAAGAAAGAAAGTCGTAAGATATGGATGACTGAAGAAATTGTACACCTAATGAAAACAAGAAGACACAACAATAATAATCCTGCCAGAAATGAAGAAATGCACAGGAAAGTCAGAAAATTATTTAAGGAGGAAAAAGAAACACGGCTTGAAAAATATTGCATAGAAATTGAAAAAAAAAACAATAACAATACAGCCGTAAAAATAACACATTAATGCACAAAAGAATTCATGAACTTACTAATAAAAGAACACATACAGCAAGAGGCTGTCTAAAAACACATATTGGAAAAATCATAATAGAAAAAGATCAACTTTTACATGTATGGTCAGACTATGTGAGAAACTTGTGTTAACAGAGAAGAAGAGTATGATGTTCGAAATAATAGTGAAGGATAGTCAATTTTGAAGATGGAGGTTCGGAATGTTCTTAACCTTATGAAAACTGGCAAGACTCCCTGTTCAGACAACATCACAACAGAAATGATTAATGCTTTAGAAGAATATGGAATAGATCAGTAGTATAGTAGGAGGTTTTGCCACCTCTTTTCCGGATTCAACTCCGGAATATTTCCTTATATAAGCTATATGTGACGTCACACCAATCCGGTGAAAATGACTCCGGATTCCGGATCCGGAGTCAAAGGGGTATAACTCATTTCTGGTCTTATTAACCCCCCTTTTTGTGGTAAATTAAAAAAATGGCGGCTATTGTTAGTTGTAGTAGTGGGTGGTGGGGGGAGATTAAAGATGGTTGTTAAGTGGTGGGGTTGGGGAGGTTGAAAAAATTGCGATTCATTGTTAAGAGGCGATGGGGGTGGAGTCTTTGTGGTCGTGATGACTATCGGGATGGAGGTGTGAGGCGTGGGAGTATTGTTGGTGTGTAATGGTTAGGAGTACAATGCTCTTCCATTGGGTGGTTATTGTTGTTGTGTGTGATTTAAAAGATGGCGGCTATTGTTAGTTGTAGTAGTTGATGGTTGGTGAAGATTAAAGATGTTAAGTGGTTGGGTGGGGGAGATTGGAACAATAAAATATGGCGATTTATTGTTAAGAGGTAGGGGGTGGTCGGGGTGGAGCCTTTATGGTCGATCTGTCTATCGAGATTGGGGTGGGTGGTTTTGAAAAAATTTTTGCCTTACC
>JACEFZ010015472.1:0-207500 GCA_014155875.1 Cepaea nemoralis
TGAAACAACCAGAATCCTACGACGACAAACTATGGAATCTTGAATAGGCTACTGCCTTGTTTGGTAGTCATAAATGTCAAAGTCTGAGAGTGAATGAGGAAAGAAAGAAAAGAAGAATTAGAAGAAGAGGAGAAAGAGAGAGAGAGAGGAGGTGGAGGAGGAGAAGAAGAAGAATAAGGAGGAAAAGGATACAGAGAAAGAGGAGGAGGAGAAGACAAAGAGGAAGAAGTGGAAGAAGCAGGGGAAGAAGATGAACAAGAAGAAAAAAGAATTAGAAAGAAGAAGAAGAAGAAGAAAAAAAGATGAAAAAGGAGAAGAAGAAGAATGATTACAATCAAACACTTTACATTTTCTAGACTAAGTCTCTGCTCAGCAAATCACTATGTTTACTCCACATATCACATGCTGTATTTAATGAAACTGAAATTATGGTGTCATATTCATCAATAAATCTGTGGTTACACATCTCGGTACAGAATGTGTCTATTTCAACCGATGGCTGTGAATCCTGGATAAAGAGTAAATAACAAAGATAAATTCCTTGAAGCCAGAGAAATGTGGTTTAACATGAGAATGCTGAAAATACCTGGACAGCCAAATTGAGCAATATAAAGGTTTGAAAGATGCAAATATTTACAAAGATAACTTGTCAGAACCATCATTATGAGAAGAGAAAAAGCAGAAAATGATAACAGATAACTTCAATAGAAAATTAGATAAAGAAATACAGCTAGACAAAACTTTCAAAGCCATTCATTATAGCATGGAAAAATAAAGCATGAATTGATATACTCCGCTGGTAAGTTAGAGATGTGCAGAAACATGGTTTCCCATGCCACCTGGCAGGCAATTAATGATGATAATAACATTAATGAATTCAAAGTGAATTTTTGTCACATTAATAAAAAAGAAGCCTGAAAATTAATTAAATACTCTGTTGGTGACTTAGAATGTGCAGAAACATGGTTTCCCATGCCACCTGGCAAGGCAATTAATGATGATAATAACATTAATGAATTCAAAGTGAATTTTTGTCACATTCATAAAAAGGAAGCCTGAACATTAATTTAATTAAACAAAACAATTTTATGAAAGCAACAATGAAATGATAGATTACCTTTCAATGTATGTGTGTGCGATGGAATGGGGACAAGCAAATTTTACACTGTTAATATTACTCATTCATGTAATTAAATGAAACATTTAATTTATATTATTTCAGAAATATTAACAGTCATTTTAACACGGGACGGTTGGAGATATAAATTTAAAAAATAATGGAATATTTCAATTGGATGACCAAAGTGGCCAGTAATCAGAATAACAACAGAAGCAGACAAATCATAAATGACATACATTCTATTTACACTGTTTTCATTTGCTTTTAAATTTAAGGTACCTCCCCCGAGTATAGTTATTTCTGTCACCAGAAATTTTTACATAAAAGTTAATGACTGAGTCAGATGTAGCAAAATGAACAACTGCCAGGGACTGAAAAGTTAAAATAACGACCAGGAGACAGTTGGTTAAAGTAAAAATTGAAAGAGAATGGGTTACAGTAACAGCAATGAATTCAAGTAAAATAGTAAAAACAATGGAATAAGCGACAATTGGTTGAAGTGGGAGAAATGTTAGAAAAACTGGGAGAGACTTGGCTACAGTAACAACTGGGAGAGCATAGGTGAAAGAAATAACCGGAGAAAGTGTATTAAAGTAACAACTGGGAGAGCATGGGTTAAAGAAATAACCGGAGAAAGTGTATTAAAATAACAACTGGGAGAGAGTGGGTAAAAGTAACAACTGGGAGAGAGTGGATTAAATTAATAAGTGGAGAAAGTGTATTAAAGTAACAACTAGGAGAGAGTAGATTAGAGTAATAACTGGAAGAAAGTGCATTAAAGTAATAATTGTGAGAAATTGGGCTAAAGTAACAAATGGGTGAAGATTGGGTTAACGTAACACCTCAGAGAGAAAGTAATATATCAGAGCACGACAAGAGAGTTCAGAAAGCAACAGAACTTAAGAACTACCTAGTAAATCATAAATATTCAAAACAATGTTTTCCCGTAGTGAATTTGAATAATGAAGATGCAAACAATAGATTGCACGATTTATTGCCTGGCATATTTCGCTGCATCTCATCAGGTGTATATTTCAGCTTGAAGGATGTATCTAGTTATTTTACTTTATGTTATGTAAATCCTGCAGTATGTATCTGACGAGATGCAACGAAATATGCCAGGCAAGAAATCGTGTAATCTATTGTTTGTGTCTTTGTTATTCAAAATCACAAATAGCCATACAAAAAAATGCTGGGGTTGAGAGTGATGTCGTGTAAAAGACATGCAACTAACTTTAATACATGAGAGAGTGGCCTGAAGTGATGAGGGCGAGAGAATGATTACAATAACAACTGTTATCTGTTGGGGTATCCTCCTTGCACCCCGGACAATTTCCAGGTATCCTCCTTGTACTCCAGACAATTCTATAAGTGCTCAGATCCCTCAACATATGCATTAGTGTCTGGCGGCTGACAGAGAAAACTGAGTCAATGCTGACCCATGGCACACAATTGCTTCTGGATGCCAATAACAGATAATTACATGCTAGTTTGTTGTTCCTTGAAGAAAACCAACTGTGCCTTGTCTCAAGCTCTTTACTTTGTGTCTTCAACACTACTAAAATACCCCCATCTGTTAACAAGGCTCATAAGGGAAGCAAAGAATAATAACAGTGTAACCCAGCATGAGACTGCCAGAGTAACTAATGACGATTGCCTGAAAGAGGCTAATGAGACTAGAACATCATATACAACAATAAGAAAGAGACAAGCAGCTTTCTTTGGTCATGTGGTGAGAATAGAGGCATTGGAGAACATCGTGACAACTGGAAAGATAGAGGGGAAGAGAGGCAGAGGCCGGCCAAGAGAAATGATGCTGGATGGATTGAGACGGGGCATGGAGGAATATAATCGGCAGAGTTGATCCAGAACACCAAAGACCAAGATCTGTGGAGAGCCATGAATGCCTACGCCAGCTGGCATGGCACTTTATGATGATGATGATGATGACAACCCCCCCCCCCCCCCCCCCCCCCCCCAATGAGGTCATAAGAGGCGACTAAGGAGGGTTGGTGGGAGACTGACTACCTCATCCTGTGGAAAACTGCACAATCCAACATGAACAAGTCTACAAAAGGCTTGGCACAAGTTTATTGTGAGCCTATGCTCCATTGAGAGATGGAAGACAGAAGAAGTACTCTAACAGAATACATGTAAGGTGGCTTAATGACAGTTTTGTTGTGTCATATCCATATTAAATTTGATATGAAATGTAGTCAAAATTAGTAGTTGATGGCAACATACTCAGCACTAGATGTCATACAAAAGCAGTAAGAGGAAGCCATTTGGGAAGTGATTACTCAAATTACTGACCTCTCCTTGAAAATGTCAAGAAAAGAAATAATCTGTAACTCTTGCCTAATAAGAGGACAGAAAAGTACACAGCCATTTGGGAAGTGATTACTCAAATTATTGACCTCTCCTTGAAAATGTCAAGAAAAGAAGTAATCTGTAACTCTTGCCTAATAAGAGGACAGAAAAGTACTTCTAATGACATAGTGTCTCCTGGAGCTATCGTAACAATGAGTTTGTACAAAATGATATTATTTTTCTTAAAACAAAAGTAAGAAAAATAAAATTTGACAAGTAATCCTACAGAAGTAATATTGAGGATATGTTAGAACTTCACACATAATAGATTAATGAGGTCAGGTGATAGCTAACTTCTCACCATCATTCTTACTAAACAAATATCTGGTATCCATTTTATAAGGAAGGGTTGACACTCAGAGCTGTACTAGTCTATAATCCAATTCCACTGGTGTCCGACAGATCTAACACAGCTGGGCAGTAAAGCAAGAACATTTACCAAAATGCCACTGTGGTTTCATGTACAAGAATACTTTATAGCAATATATCACTAACGAACAGCGATCTGTGCATTAACTAACACACATCATATGGCAGTTTCACATTTTAACATTTGAAACATGACCATGAACTAAATCAATCAGCATTTAATATTTACAACAATAAATCAGACTTGTCTGATCACATCTAAAGATCTGGCATCCTTGTCACTTTAAAAGTGGCTTGCTTGTTCATGCCAACACAGATCGAAAGGACGGGCTGCCTTAACAAGTATAAAGTTGAAAGTTAGGGAATTTAGACTTGCAGGACAACAAAGAACTGCTGGAACACAAATGAACATTTTAAATGAGGACTAGGCAGGAAATGTGCCACAATAGAAATTGGCTGACAGGATTGTCTATATAGCTCTGCATATAAACATCTACATGACAAGATGGCAGCAGACAAAATACCTTGGGAGCTATTAACAGATTCAGTGCCAAACAAAAAGTTAAAAAAATGGATGGCTAATAATCTGAAATAGAAGTGTGCCACAGTTATGACTTAAAAGTATGGTAGTAGACATGTTGTGTTATATATCAAATTAAATGGGGTTGTTTAGGGAAAACTACTGCCCATGGCAGACATGGGAAGTCACTTAAGATGAATCATGCCATGGCACTTAATCAGTTAAGGCTACAAAGTAAATTAAAACCTCCAACCAAAGCAAAAGTTCTCCCCCAGGAGCTGATAAACAGTTATCACCAGCAGTGAACATAAAGACATACAAAGAAGACCAAACAAACTAAAGCAACATCATGTGATGAGTCACAGAAACCGAATTCACTAGATACAGGAAGCAACAAGAAGTTCCATGTGAATAAAGACACCTAGCCAAGACCCCAAATATTAACAGAACAACATGCCGAGAGTTGATGTTTGTAAAGTACGAGTGGACAGGTGATAGAAGTCACTATGACAGATATGTTAAGTAGTCTTCAACACCTGATGAGTTAAATCACTTACATTACTCACATAGGCTTACATTTCTTGACAAAGACCTCCTGAATCGAAAATCAGAACGAGGCCTTAACCCTGAACTGCATTACTTGACAAAAATAGGGCACCGGTGGTGGTTTGTGACACTAACATTTGCAATCTGATGTTAGCGCAGTCACTACAGAAGCACCAGTAGTTTATTGTTATTTTAATTATCCACCACACAGGAGGAAGAAGTGAAGGTGATTCGATGGTTTGAGAAATGCCATCATGGTCTCACATATTAAGGGGAAATTCTAACTGCACCTCCAAGTGGTAGAGAATGGGAAACACATCATGGTGTGGCAAATGCAGTGCTGGGTACCATGTATCCACCGGTATAAGTGCACAACTCTGCAGAGTTGAGTACCATGTATCCACCGGTGTAAGTGCACAACTCTGCAGTTCTGTGGAGCAGGGCACTCACTTGTCCTTTAAGAGGGACATGACTGTCAAAGGTAGGCATAAAAGATTCTGTGTGGAAATGAGGGAAAACCACCACAATATCTTCCCATAAACTTATGCAGAGACACATTTGAAAGTCAGTGAATGCCAACAATTAAGATATGCGAAGATGCATGATCCCTTGGCAGGACACTCAAAGATGAATAAAATAGGTAGGCAATGATACAAATGGGAAGGCACCAAGAGATGACCGAACAGCAGTCTGGATATGGCACTTGATGGATAACTTTCATTCTCCAGTGTGCTCGTACTGAGGTCCAGTATAGTTCTTTCTTGAAACCCATTATACCAGCTTTTCCTTTGAGACCAGTCTTTCTTATTTCTTATTATCTGTTAGTTATGTAATTTTTCACTCTACAGACTGCATTTTCAGCTATTAGTTTAAAGTCTGAGGTCTTCTGCACTTTCACCAGCAGATTTCTCTCCACAGCATTTCGGTACAGCTGTTCCCACAGTTCATCAGTTTTCTGTCGTATTAAAATAACAGAGAATATTAAAAATATTTTATCATCAGTTAGCATTAGAACAAGTATGGGAAGAATGAAGTGGAATGGAGGGGGGGGGTGGGGGGGGGGGGGGGGGGGGGGGAGTGGAGGACAGAAGAAAAAGAAATAAATTGTTATAATTATATTCTAAATTACTTTTATTATTATATTATTTTATTTTCATAATTGTTGCTAAGGAATTAATTTATCTTAATTACAAGAAAATGTGTACTAGTCACCCACTCTCTCATGCCCACATGGGCGCTCACACACATTATCATACACAATAATGGTGTGGATACACAAACATTTTCAGTTTAAGACAAGTCTTGATATATAATTGTTGTGCAAAATAAGCGAGTGCACTGTGTGTGTCAAAGAGGAAGAGTAGAGACATGGAGGGGAGACAGAAAGACAGACTGACAGAATGAGAGAAAAGTAAAGATAAAAAGACAAGCCCAGTATTTTAACTTTCGCCTCTCACAGCCTTACATGTCTCAACAATAAACTGATTTGCACATTAAAGTAGGCACTTGCACATTAAAGTAGTTACTTGCACATTAAAGTAGGTAGTTGCACATTAAAGTAGGTAGTTGCACATTACAGTAGGTACTTGCACATTAAAGTAGGTACTTGCACATTAAAGTAGGTACTTGCACATTAAAGTAGGTAGTTGCACATTAATGTAGGTACTTGCACATTAAAGTAGGTACTTGCACATTAAAGTAGGTACTTGCACATTAAAGTAGGTACTTGCACATTAAAGTAGGTACTTGCACATTAAAGTAGGTACTTGCACATTAAAGTAGGTACTTGCACATTACAGTAGGTACTTGCACATTACAGTAGGTACTTACACATTAAAGTAGGTACTTGCACATTAAAGTAGGTACTTGCACATTAAAGTAGGTAGTTGCACATTAAAGTAGGTAGTTGCACATTAAAGTAGGTACTTGCACATTACAGTAGGTACTTGCACATTAAAGTAGGTAGTTGCACATTAAAGTAGGTAGTTGCACATTAAAGTAGGTAGTTGCACATTAAAGTAGGTAGTTGCACATTAAAGTAGGTACTTGCACATTAAAGTAGGTACTTGCACATTAAAGTAGGTACTTGCACATTAAAGTAGGTACTTGCACATTAAAGTAGGTACTTGCACATTAAAGTAGGTACTTGCACATTACAGTAGGTACTTGCACATTACAGTAGGTACTTGCACATTAAAGTAGGTACTTGCACATTAAAGTAGGTACTTGCACATTACAGTAGGTACTTGCACATTACAGTAGGTACTTGCACATTAAAGTAGGTACTTGCACATTAAAGTAGGTACTTGCACATTAAAGTAGGTACTTGCACATTAAAGTAGGTACTTGCACATTAAAGTAGGTACTTGCACATTAAAGTAGGTACTTGCACATTAAAGTAGGTACTTGCACATTAAAGTAGGTACTTGCACATTAAAGTAGGTACTTGCACATTAAAGTAGGTACTTGCACATTAAAGTAGGTACTTGCACATTAAAGTAGGTACTTGCACATTAAAGTAGGAACTTGCACATTAAAGTAGGTACTTGCACATTAAAGTAGGTACTTGCACATTAAAGTAGGTACTTGCACATTAATGTAGGTACTTGCACATTAAAGTAGGTACTTGCACATTAATGTAGGTACTTGCACATTAAAGTAGGTACTTGCACATTAATGTAGGTACTTGCACATTAAAGTAGGTACTTGCACATTAAAGTAGGTACTTGCACATTAAAGTAGGTAGTTGCACATTAAAGTAGGTACTTGCACATTAATGTAGGTACTTGCACATTAAAGTAGGCAATGACTTTCTCAAGCTGTCTGGACAACAAGATCAGTGCAGTGCACAATCATGGCCTGATGAATATTCTCCTACCTTGCTTTATGGCAGTAAACATTTTACACATATAATATGCGCCAAAACACCACATTGTTACATACTAACTATCCTGAATAATTTTAGAAAAATGGCTGCTAGAATATACAGATATGCTATAGAACTCAGGGCTATTGCCAAAAACCTGAGAAATTACTAAAACTGTACTCAAGCTTTTTGCAGTAGCTTACAAAGAAATAAGAGTCGGCGCTGTGTCCTAAGGGATTACGAATGCAATTCGCAATCCCGTATTCGAAACACAGCTGCGGGCGATTTGGAAGCAGACCGCTTTGCATTGGTTTTCACACAATGTTATTGGTACCGGTCGTTCAGAAAGCAATGGCAAACTACTGAACATAAACTTGCCAAGAAATCCAAACAGCCAAAAAATACCGAGGTTGACTGCAACATCCTGTAAAGGATATGCAACTAACTTTTTACAAAGCGGCACCAGAAAATGTTCTAAGAAGTCAAGACGGTCGGAATAATACTGACCACATTTATTATTATTATACAAAAAACTCACCAGCGTATCAAAGTTACCAATAACATACAACGCCAGCCTTGCACGTGTCAGGGCCACATTCATCCTCTTCCTGTCCGAGAGAAATCTATCAAGAAGGAAAATTAAACAGGCTCAGAAAACCTGGACATGAACATTCAGTTATGGGCCTTCAGATGGCATATTTAGTGGTATGGGACGCACCGGACCTAGACTGATGAAATAATAGCAATTCCAGGACTGACACAGCAATGAAAACAGGCAGTCCTGTTGCAAATACTGCCAACGGGCCTGAAGTGTTATGATTTCTCATATTCTTGGCCATGATATGTCTTCTTCTGCATTCATTCAGTTTTTTTTTTCGGACATGATTGCGTTGTGCCTGTTTACAGCAGAGCTGCATTCTTGCACCGTTAAGCCGACACATCCGACTTCTGTGGGCATTTGTTGACCGGATTAACCTTCACGGGGCCATGATATATGAAGTGGGGTGGCCAGTTCCTTTCATTTTTGCCTTTTCTTACCAGACAATGCCCAGAAAATTCTGAAAAGTATCCGGTACCCAATTTTATGTGACTAGGTCAATTCCAGGGCTGTACTGTGACTAGATCAATTCCAGGGTTGTACTGTAACTAGGTCAATTCCAGGGCTGTACCGTGACTAGGTCAATTCCAGGACTATACTGTGACTAGGTCAATTCAAGGGCTGTACTGTGACTAGGTCAATTCCAGGACTGTACGTGACTAGGTCAATTCCAGGGCTGTACTGTGACTAAGTCAATTCCAGGGCTGTACTGTGACTAAGTCAATTCCAGGGCTGTACGTGACTAGGTCAATTCCAAGGCTGTACTGTGACTAGGTCAATTCCAGGGCTGTACTGTGACTAGGTCAATTCCAGGGTTGTACTGTGGCTATGTCAATTCCTAGGACTGTACTGTGACTAGATCAATTCCAGGGTTGTACTGTGACTAAGTCAATTCCAGGGCTGTACTGTGACTAGGTCAATTCCAGGGCTGTACTGTGACTAGGTCAATTCCAGGGCTGTACTGTGACTAGGTCAATTCCAGGACTGTACGTGACTAGGTCAATTCCAGGGCTGTACTGTGACTAGGTCAATTCCAGGACTGTACGTGACTAGGTCAATTCCAGGGCTGTACTGTGACTAGGTCAATTCCAGGGCTGTACTGTGACTAGGTCAATTCCAGGGCTGTACTGTGACTAGGTCAATTTCAGGCGGTACTGTGACTAGGTCAATTCCAGGGCTGTACCGTGACTAGGTCGATTCCAGGCTGCACTGTGACTAGGTCAATTCCAGGTCTGTACTGTGACTAGATCAATTCCAGGGCTGTACTGTGACTAGGTCAATTCAGGGGCTGTACTGTGACTAGGTCAATTCAGGGGCTGTACTGTGACTAGGTCAATTCCAGGATTGTACTGTGACTAGATCAATTCCAGGGTTGTACTGTGACTAGGTCAATTCCAGGGCTGTACCGTGACTAGGTCAATTCCAGGACTATACTGTGACTAGGTCAATTCCAGGGATGTACTGTGACTAGGTCAATTCCAGGGCTGTACTGTGACTAGGTCAATTCTAGGGCTGTACTGTGACTAGGTCAATTCCAGGGCTGTACTGTGACTAGGTCAATTCCAAGGCTGTACTGTGACTAGGTCAATTCCAGGGCTGTACTGTGACTGGTCAATTCCAGGGCTGTACTGTGGCTATGTCAATTCCAGGACTGTACTGTGACTAGATCAATTCCAGGGTTGTACTGTGACTAAGTCAATTCCAGGGCTGTACTGTGACTAGGTCAATTCCAGGGCTGTACTGTGACTAGGTCAATTCCAGGACTGTACGTGACTAGGTCAATTCCAGGGCTGTACTGTGACTAGGTCAATTCCAGGGCTGTACGTGACTAGGTCAATTCCAGGGCTGTACTGTGACTAGGTCAATTCCAGGGCTGTACTGTGACTAGGTCAATTCCAGGGCTGTACTGTGACTAGGTCAATTTCAGGCGGTACTGTGACTAGGTCAATTCCAGGGCTGTACTGTTTGTAGGTCAATTCCAGGGCTGTACCGTGACTAGGTCGATTCCAGGCTGCACTGTGACTAGGTCAATTCCAGGTCTATACTGTGACTAGATCAATTCCAGGGCTGTACTGTGACTAGGTCAATTCAGGGGCTGTACTGTGACTAGGTCAATTCAGGGGCTGTACTGTGACTAGGTCAATTCCAGGGCTGTACTGTGACTAGATCAATTCCAGGGTTGTACTGTGACTAGGTCAATTCCAGGGCGGTACCGTGACTAGGTCAATTCCAGGACTATACTGTGACTAGGTCAATTCCAGGGCTGTACTGTGACTAGGTCAATTCCAGGGCTGTACTGTGACTAGGTCAATTCCAGGGCTGTACTGTGGCTAGGTCAATTCCAGTCTGCACTGTGACTAGGTCAATTCAGGGGCTGTACTGTGGCTAGGTCAAATCCAGGGCAGTACTGGTCTGAAAAAATTATCCTCTGCTGGGTATTGAAACTGGACACTGTCTTGGCAGGCAAGTGTACTAACCACTATGCATAACTAACCTACAAGGTTACTGTTGTACAAAAACATCTTTTGTATGGGGCTGTTGTTGCGTTATGCTGTTTGTCCATTAAGAATGCTGAAGACCACTCATGATCCAATGGTATTCTTCTTCTTCTTCTTCTTCTGCGCTCGTCCGGAATGTTGTTTTTGCCATAGACATAATTGCGTTGTGCCTGTTTACAGAGCTGCAATATTTGAACCTTTCGCAATTATGGTGAGTACAAAGTTGACAGATGAGGCCGATATGAGCTCCGAATAATTTTTGGTCAGTGTGGACAGTTGGTGGTGGTGGGGAGAGAGAAAGGGAGAGCGTGCTGCACTTGACTCTGTCTCTGTTGATGTATCTAAATTATAATCCACAAAGGTTGAACTTTTTAAACAATAAAAACTGCAGATGTAAGAACAAGATCAGTAACCATGCATCACTTACCCAATACTAGAGGGGTTGCTTTGAGCTCTGACACAAGACAGAATGATCACCTCCCTTTCTTGACCCTGGAAACTGTCCACTGTGTTAACCTCAATAGCAAGATTTCTGTTCAATGATCAAACAAAAGGAATACAATATTTTGATAATTTATTCCATTTGTCCATGGATGTCTCACATGATCAAAATGATGCAATAGATGATTTATATGTTTATAGGATTGTGTCTAAGTCCTTCAGTTTGCTACAGAACACTAACACCTTCATATAGGTAGGTGCAAGAGGTCTAATCTCCCACTATGTGTATGACATGCTAAAACAGTTAGGCATAAAGGGACAAGCAAGAACTCGGGCACAAAAATAACTCAGTGAGGTAGCCGAAAAGGCCTCGTGCTGGCTGTGGAACAACCAGATCATTAAGTGGGACATGTCTCGGCAGTATTATGATTTATGTTTTTGTCTGTGACGGCAGGATCATCTAGCACCGTGTCAGAGTCTAAAGTAGTGCAGATATGCAGTGACATCGTTACGCCCGCCAGGCGACTTAGTCCCCAGCCGGGATGCCGTAACTTCGTTACGCCGCCAGGCGAGTAGTAGTTACCTGCCTGCGAGGTTGCTGGCTGACGAGACGCACGCATGCCTCGTGAAGCCACTTCAGGTGGGGAGGCACGTTGCGAGCTATAGACAGACAGCTCTGGGACGTGGACTCGACTGGACGTCTGATGAGAGAAAGGCGTTGTGTGGTTTCTGTGCCCGAAAGTCGAGTGTCTGTTCATCTTGAGAGATAGACTGTGAGCTGTATTGTGTATGTAAGTGGATTGAAGTATAGCATGTATATTGTAATGATCATCGTATTGTACATGATCTGTAAATAAATCCATTGAACGTTGTGTCGTTGAGTCTCAAGTCGAATCACGTTGTACTTGCACTGTCTCACATGTGTTAGGAAAAAACGAGCCAGGTTTAAGACCCTGACATGTGTGGACGTGGTGGCATTCATCCGGCTATGAAATGAACATAATTTAGATAATTTAACATTTAAACTTAGAGTTGTGAACTTAGAATTTTTTGTCCAACTTTATTGTACATGTAAATGTGATCGTTGAAGGCTCATTTTGATAGATATTATTACAGTGTTTAAACATGGAGACTAAATGTGAACGTACAGTGCATACATATTGTTTGATCTTGTAAACGTGTAAAACATTTGTGATTGTGGAACTTGTCACCGTTTTGACCTTGTCGACATTGTAAACGTGTCGCCATTGTGACCTTGTCGCCATCTTGTAAACTTGATGTCTAAGTCCTTACTGAATGTCATCTTAATGTAAGTGATGTGTCATCAATGTTATAGAGTGTTGAGATATATTGAGAGTGTCTTTGTGAATTGAGTTGTGGAAAGCAGAAAGTTTTGGAAAGAAAGTGACTTGTTGTTTGAAAAAAAAATTGTTGACTGACAAAATTACGACCTACAATTACACTCAACGCCATACAAACCTAATCAAAACTTAGTGACAAGCAGGCACACCACATCAAATAGACGCTAATTTATTTCCTCCAAAAACAAAGCAGGTTTTCTGTGCCATCTGAAACCCTTGCCGTAGAGGTCATTTGTGTTTCGAAGTAGCGACCCTACAGTTCCTAGCCCGATTTCCAACCGTTCTTCACCACATCCGGTGCACTTGAGTATATTTTTCTTTTCATATACTTTAGGATGCAAATTTAGGCATGTATTGTCAATAGAACACAATTGTAAATTGTTTACTTTACTAACCACTTGTAACAAATTGTGTGGCTGGTATTTCATTTGCATTTTCCATCATGTCTTCATTAAATGATTTCATCGATATGGGGTTAAAGTTAAAGTTAACAGGTGATGAGTTAATGAAGTGGAGTGAGAATAAATACTCTGAATACCTTCGCGAGAAAGCTACTGAACGCGATGAAAGAGCAGCTGAAAGAGCATTAAAGCAGGCAGAAACTGATGCAGCCTTAAAGAAAGCAGAGATGGAAAGAGAAACAGAATTAAAGAAGGCAGAGATAACAGCTCAGAGTAAGAGAGAAGAACTGGAGGTACAGTTAAAGATTAAACAACTTGATACTGAGACTGCCATTAACAAAGAGTCTAAGAAATCTGAAAGACTGGAGAAAGAAAACCAGTACAAGAAATATCAAGGTATCGTACGTAATTATACCTCGGGTGACTGCATTGCAGCCTTTACCCAAAATTTTGAGACTTTAATGGACCATTACCAGGTTCCACTGTCTGAATGGAATATTATTTATATGAGGAGTTTATCAGGGGAGCCTCTTAAAGTCATTGAGACTATCCCCAAAGACCTCAGAAAAGATTACCATTATCTGAAATCAAAGATTATGGCACATTTTATGTTAGATGAGGCAGGTTACAGAGAACAATTCAGCAAGTTGAGCCCAAAACCGACTCAAACGTTCTCTGACTACCTCTGCTTAGTCCGAGATATATTTTCCAAGTGGACTTCAGCAGCTAAAATTGATAAGAACTATCAAAAATTAGAAGATCTGATCATCAGAGACAAAGTCATTTAATCTATTCCATCAGCATTTTCCAAATTTTTAGAAGAGAATGAATGCACTAGTGTAGATGAGATTGAGAGACGTGGTTCGGCTTATTACACAGCCAACAAGCATTGTTTTGCCAGTGAAGCTACTGACATAAATTTTGTAGCATCGGCTAACTATGACAAACCCTATAGTAGGCAGAAACCTCATAAGCCTACATCTGAGAAGTATAATCACTGTAGATATTGTAAAATTTCACACCATCAAGGTGAGATGTGCGACAAGAACCCCGCATATCATACTTATCTACAAAACATGGTAAACAGACAAGATAAGGAGCGTAGATCCTTCAGGAATTTGCGTAAATGTTTCCTCTGTAAGGCGTACGGACACTATCGCCATGATTGTAAAGGTAGGCAAATGACCAACAAAGCAAATGCCGCCTTGTTTGACAGTTCATCGTCAGATGAAGAACAATCAGAGAAACATCCTGTGAACTCAGCACAGGCTTTTGATATGTTTAACGCAAATAAATGTACTGTTTGTAATACCTTTTATGAAGATGGCATTTTAACATGCGGCCACTCCATTCCTATTGCCAATGAAGAGGCTAATTTGGTAGTAGATTCCAAAGGCAGAATAAACGTCCATCAGGGATACGTGAATGGCAAGTCTGCTACAGTCCTTCCGGACACGGGAAGTTCACTTATTGGTCTAAAGAGAACGTTCATAATGCCTACAGACTATACAGGCAGGCACGTAACATGCAGAACATTCTCTGGCAATATTGAAAAGTACCCACTAGCATGGGCATATATTCAAACACCTTTCCTCACTGGTAAAGTAAAATGCGCAGCACTAACAAACCCAGTGTACGATATTATAATTGGAAATTTACCAGAGGTGAATGATATGCCTCATGACATAACATCTCTTTGTATTGACAATATCATAACATCACCATCAAATGTCATCATTGATAATGTTACACCACCTAATGAATGTATGGTAGCTAATGTAGCACTAAGATCTCATGACATCATTGATAACATTGTTTCATCACCATCTGATATTGAATGTGTGAACGCAGTAACCAGAGCTACTGCTAGAGTGCAAGATGAAAGTAACCAAACTGAGGCTATACAAATGCTTAGCCCAGTATCACTACCTTCTAAAACCATGAAGGAAACTTTTGTTACCGCTCAAAAGGCTGATCCTTCATTGTCAAAAAATTTTAATCTGATCGGCCAAATGCCAAAGGTAACCAAAAATGCAAAATGGCATTTTGCGTTGAAAAATTGTATCCTCACTAGGTATTACACCAGAGGTGACAGCACAACAGAGCAAACTGTTTTGCCAACTGAGTATCGCAAGCAAGCCTTACATCTTGCCCATGATATACCTCTTGCAGGGCATATGGCATACGCTAAGACCAGATCAAGATTATTAACACAGTTTCATTGGCCCAAATTTTGCAATGACATTAAACAATATTGCAGAAGTTGTGACATCTGCCAAAAACTTGTAAAGAAAGGTAAACACCCACAGGCAAAGTTACAAGTTACTGACTTAGCCAGTCGACCTTTTGAGAAAATATCTGTCGACATAGTGGGCCCTCTTAATCAGACAACAACTAGAGGGAATAAATATATTCTAACTGTCATTGATCAATGTAGCCGCTGGCCGGAAGCGATTCCGCTAAAGAACATAACTGCCAATGATATAATGGAAATTTTCTTCCATATATTTTCTCGGATAGGATTTCCAGACACTATCCAATCAGATAGGGGAACTCAGTTTAATCGCCGCATCTACCCAAGCTTTCACCAAAATGTTGGGAGTGAAGCAATGTTTCAATTCCCCGTACCATCCTCACTCGAGTGGGATAATAGAAAAAATTTAACGGCGATTTAAAGCACATGCTTGCTAAAGTCACGCAAGAGCATCCCAATAACTGGGACGTATATTTACCTGCTATTCTCTTTGCTTATCGCGAGGTACCACATTCTAGTACAGGTGTCTCTCCTTTTGAACTTATCTATGGTGCCAAACCACGTGGCCCATTAACTATTTATCACCAAATGTTAACTGAATCTACTCCAGTACTTAAACCCATATCATCATACGTATATGTTACATCATTGCGTGAAAGAATCATCAAATCTTGTATAATTGCAAAGGATGCACTAAAATTATCTGGTGCTACTTATAGACAATATGCTGACAAAGGTAACAGGACAATAACGTTGACACCTGGACAGGACGTTCTTCTTCTACTACCTAGTGACAGACACTTATTGACTGAGTCTTGGCAAGGACCTTTTAAAGTGACAAGACAGATTTCACCTGTAGACTATGAGATCCAAATAAAAGACAAACACAAAATATTCCACGTCAATATGCTAAGACCATATTACAACAGAGACAACGAACAAGACAATACAACAGCTTGTACAGTGATAATAGACCATGAAGATGACGAGGCTAGTGACGAAATTCCAACACCTGCAGTAGACACGACAAACTGCTTGAAGGAAATTAAAATCAACCCAAAGTTAACTCAAGCAGAAACAGACAGTTGCAAACATCTCATACAACAGTACAACACCATCTTCTCCAACAATCCAGGACAAACAGAGTTAGTACAACATCACATCACACTCACGTCAGATACACCCATAAAATGCAGACCATACACCATTCCATTGCATTACAAAGAACACTTACATCAGGAGATCATCAACTTAGAGAAAAATAACATCATAAGACGATCCCAATCAGACTTCTCATCTCCAATGGTCATATTACGCAAAAAGGACAACACGATAAGACTCTGTGTCGACTATAGAAAGCTAAATAAGATAACTCTTCTAGATCTGGAGCCAATGGCAAACTCAGAAGATCTACTGACAGAACTGACAGACGCTAGGTTCTTTACGAAGGTAGACATGACTAAAGGTTACTGGCAAATAGCGGTAGACAAACAGAGTAGACATCTGACAGCATTTGCCACACCTTGGGGACTGTACGAATGGTGCAAACTTCCATTTGGGCTTGTCAATGCCCCAGCTACATTCGTACGTATGACACGACTTCTACTAGTAGACATACTGAATATTATTTGCTACATAGACGACATTTGTGTTCACACAAAGACGATGACAGACCACATAAAGACATTAGAACAGACTTTTGAACGCATTAGACAGCACGGACTGACGGTAAAGCCTGCAAAAGTAGACATAGCCTACCAGGAAATATCCTTCTTGGGTTACAAAATATCCAATGGCTTTGTCATGACAGACGATAACATTGTGTCCAAGATACTAAAACTCTCACTTCCGACTACGAAAAAGCAAGTCAGAAGTTTGTTGGGACTTATAAATTATTATAGGCAGTTCATACCTGATTTTTCCGAACTGACCGAAGTATTTACTAACTTACTAACAAAAGATAAACCGGAGAAAATTGTAAGCAATGAATGCCTAAAATTTGCATTCCATAAAGTATTATCTTGTTTTTCTGATAATAGCTTAAATAATCCTATTCTGAAGTTGCCCAATCTACATATCCCTTTCAGATTGCGTACAGACGCGAGCTCCGTGGCGATTGGAGCAGTCTTGTTGCAGGAGCATAATAACATCCTTCATCCTGTGTACTTTGTCTCCAGGAAATTGAAACAGAGAGAACGGGCTTGGTCAATACCTCAGTTGGAAGCCCTAGCTCTAGTGGTGGGTATAACTAAATTGTCCAGATTCCTCCTAGGACGCCATTTTATTGTGGAGTCTGACAGTAGTCCATTGCGATTTATCAATTCAGGTGTACCTTCAAACCAAATGGTAGCGCGCTGGTCTCTTAAGCTCCAAGATTACAGCTTCGAGGTTCGACATATCCCAGGCAGAACCAACACGATTGCCGATCTTTTGTCCCGTTGTCCGACCGACCCAGTGAGCACCAATGTTTGAGTGCAGTGTGTAAAATACACTCAGATCAACACAGCCATCCATCAGTGAATATTTTTTTTCATTCACAAAAGCTGTGTAATGTCTACGATGTGATGTGATAGGGGTTACTCCCAATATATATAGTGTTCTTATTTTACTAATTAATGTAGTGATTGTCGTGTATAATTGTGTAGTGTGGTAGAAAACGAACTTTATTAATTGTATATATTACGAAACAAGAACAGTGCCACATTCGCTCAAAACTTACCGTAAGCGAACTATCCAATGTGACAGTGGCATCTGCGTTTGGAACATTCCAGTGATATTTTAAATCCGTGTGTGAAAGTGTGACCTGAACATTGACATCTACACAACTGCAGTTAATCGAAATCCAGAAGTTTTTCCAGTGAAACAACCAACACATGAACAATTAGAACATTGTACATTCCGTAACTACATCAGACCGGAACAAGTGTGTTCTACAAGTTTCAACATCAGCTGTTTAGTGTTCGTGTGTACTTCCGGATTAGTTAGAAATTTAGTTCAAAATTAGCAGACGACAAACAAAAGCTTAAAAAGTTATAACACTTCTAAACTATTGACGATTCAATAATTTCGAATACACGAATTGTGTATTAATACTTTTCATTAAATGTAATCTTAGAATCATGTCTTGATTAATTTATTCATACTATCGACTTTTTTTCGCTAGTGTGGAGAAACATCAAGCTATGACGCTGAGAAATAGAATTATTATTGTAAGATATTATATTTCATAATTTTTTAAGTTATGTCCCTTTCATTTAATTGTTATTACATTATTACACCAAGGGCGTTAATTGAAATGGATACGATGATGTATTGTATATAAATAGCCATGTTGTTGCCAGATTGTTAACACACCAAGAAGCCATCTACTGGGCATGGTAGAGTGTTACCGACATTGCAGACCGACACAAGAACTCCTGGCCAAATGAGGTCAGAGTTTGAGCGTTGAATGCGACTTATATAAAGCCGTATTACGGTCTTGCCAGATGTTTTTTGTCTCAAAAAGCATATTATTACTTTTTTTTGAAAGGCTGCGAGGTAGTTGCTTGGGAAGCTGTTACTACCGATCTGACTGGGTCAATAATGCAATTAACGTAACCAGCCATCGAGAGGATGAAACTTGACAAGTGTTAAAGGTTGAACACCACATGTTTGTAAATACAACTTCCATTTCTCATATGTTTCTATGTCAAGATGTGTATGTCTATGTATTTTGTATACCAATGTAGATAACAACAGAAGGGTCGACTCTGACAAGGTTAAAATATTAACCCAGTATGTACATATAGTATACATGAAAGATGACATCTTTCATGAAGATGCCCCAGGGAGCATGTCAGAGTCTAAAGTAGTGCAGATATGCAGTGACATCGTTACGCCCGCCAGGCGACTTAGTCCCCAGCCGGGATGCCGTAACTTCGTTATGCCCGCCAGGCGAGTAGTAGTTACCTGCCTGCGAGGTTGCTGGCTGACGAGACGGCCAGCGGTCAGGCAAGGACGAAGCAAGACGCACGCATGCCTCGTGAAGCCACTTCAGGTGGGGAGGCATGTTGCGAGCTATAGACAGACAGCTCTGGGACGTGGACTCGACTGGACTCTGATGAGAGAAAGGCGTTGTGTGGTTTCTGTGCCCGAAAGTCGAGTGTCTGTTCATCTTGAGAGATAGACTGTGAGCTGTATTGTGTATGTAAGTGGATTGAAGTATAGCATGTATATTGTAATGATCATCGTATTGCACATGATCTGTAAATAAATCCATTGAACGTTGTGTCGTTGAGTCTCAAGTCGAATCACGTTGTACTTGTACTGTCTCACATGTGTTAGGAAAAAACGAGCCAGGTTTAAGACCCTGACACACCGGAACCAATCTCTCAACTAAGAGCTAGAACTTATACTGTCTTGTGTCGACTCTATAACCTTCGCTCAGAGCGAGGGCAGAGTATCTGAGAATGGGACTGTTCAGTGGGGCAAATTGCCACACGATAGCAGTCGCCAAGTCAGGCAAATGTCGGCCGAAGTCCAACCTCCATGCCATGGTGGCAGTCATCTTGTGAAAACACACTCCACAGCAAAGACCAAGAGAGGGGTCCAGGAACCTAGAAGAGCCGGCTTCCCTGAATGCGATGCCATGAACAGGGTACAAGGAAGGAACATGGCAACAAAGATAAACGGAGGCGACAGAGGCTGTGGTCAGGGAAGAAGCTGGCTTCTCTCGGCCAAGGTGCTAAGATGCATGTGAGGACACGAACCACCGGGTGCACAAGGCTCTCCTCCCCGAGGGAGGGGTGGCTTAGGAGTAGAAATTCTTACAGGGCATAACAACACAAGGACAATGCAAATGACCAACGTCTTGCATGGCAAGGGAAAAACGCGCGGAGTTAAGACCCGGGCGAGCCCACCCCAGAGGATGTCAAGAAGTTAACGGCTGAAACATTCAGGCAAGGGGGACATCTTCTGATGATCAGAAGCCCCCTGTCGTGCTTGCTCCGCGGTGGAGTTTTTAATCACAGGTTTTTATCACTAATAGATGGTCTTTTGGCTCTGAACTTTCCTACACAACAGAAAGATATAGCAGATGGTTGGTCTCATGTGATTTCTGAAGAAAATGCAAAGAAAACCATGGACAGTCTTTCAAGAAACAAATGAAAACCATAAATTTATTAGAAAAATTAGACAAAGACAGTCAAGATTTTTTGGGCACGTTGTGAGAAAACACAAACTTGAAAACTTAGTGACAGCTGACAACCTAGATGGGAAAAGAGCAAGGGGAACACAAAAAGATAAATACCTGGATGGCTTGGTCGCATGGCATAATCAGGACACAGGGATATAATAGACAGTCTCTTTGCATGTTATGTTCTCCAAGTTAGTGCCATTGTTGATAAATACTTCTTTGAAAAAGTGTTTTATTTTCTGAGACAGCTCATATGACAAAATGTTTTTGGCTAGTGGACTATGCAGTTTTATAACATCTTTAACCTGCATATTTTGTCATCACTCTAGAACGTGCCATATACAAGGATCAGTACTTATCTTATACTAAAAAACTTGTGTATCCCTAATATGAAGTCTCATTTCGCAACAATTCTCCATTATTTATTGCCATTTATCAGCACACATACACATGGCACAGTGTTCCAATTTGTAAACACTGACATATGAATGGGTCAATGAACAAGTCTATTATATGTTTAATCCCTGAAATGAATTCTCACCTGTCGCGCAAACATCCAAGAAGTGACCTCTGTTGGTCTGTGTAAGGACAGATAACTCCAATTTTATCAATCTTCTTGCTGACAATTTCACACAGCTGGGCTATGCAGACTGCCTCCTCCTTATTTGACACTGATCTAAATGTTAAAGTGCAAGTTAGTTAAAGCCATATAGTCAAAGTTACAAAGTTAGACACATACAATAAACTTAGGAACATACATATGAAACCATTCAACTATTTCATTGATGTGCAGTGAGGATAATCTGAGGACTAGTTAACCAGCTAACATAAAAATAAATAATCAATGTTGCATGTCCTTTGAAGGGTATTGCAATCAACAGCAGGTTGATTTTCTTTCTGAACAAGACATCAACATTAAGTCCAACTTAATGCCAGTGTTGAGATTGAAACGCCTACCATCAGCGCACTGGAAGGTTAAGAGCGAGCGCATTTATTCTTTATACCACACTGACGTCGGTACTTCAATTTTAATTCACCGCAAACAAAGAAGAATCCCTTCGAGCCTCATTTGCATCGGTCCGGCAATCATTTTCCGGTTAAGTGTTTGGTGGACTGCTGGACCGATCGATGGATGTTTTTTCAGTTTTGAGTCGACAGTGAGGGCCCTACGGGCCCAAAACTAAAATAACATCCATCGATCGGTCCAGCAGTCCACCAAACACTTAACCGGAAAATGATTGCCGGACCGATGCAAATGAGGCTCGAAGGGATTCTTCTTTGTTTGCGGTGAATTAAAATTGAAGTACCCTGACGTCTACTAAGTAACACGCAAAACCTAGTATCAAACTGAACTATCATCACTGTATGCTGAACAAGTCCACAGGTGCTCGGATCTTCTCTAAGCATGGGTTAACTCCTGTTCAGTGTTGGTTCACTAGTCCTCTCGTGTCCCTTACAAAGCCTTCAAGTCTTGCTATCTCACCCCGTTACCTCACCCATATCACTGAGACCAGCTTCCTGACCAGGATATTTAAACTAAGATGCAAACAATCTGAAGCAAACACTCCCAAATGTCTCCCAACAAACCTAGAATTTCAAGAATTCACAACACAGAAAGAATTAGTATGTATGTCAAGGACAATTGTACATGCCTCAAGGCATACTGGGTATATGGTGTTAGCAGGGGCATTTTTATAAACCACTCAAGGGGGGATGTGGTTAATATTTCACTGTTACTTTCCAGCACATTTCCTGCTACTCTTTTTAGGCTGGGTCAACCTTGGGAATTGGGATTCAAAAGCATGACCAGTAGGCCAGCAGGCGAGTATTCTAAAAACTGTGCTATTGCGGCTGCCTATTAAAAGAATGGTTTACAACTAATGCAGACGTGTAGACCAAACAAGAAGTTTGCAACCAGAATGCAAGAACAAACATCCACCGCACATACATTTACCTAACATCTGGTCCATGTTACAACAAAGTAATATGATGCACTGGCTATTCAACAGTGATACAAGATTAAACAAAGTTGTATGATGCACTGGCTATTCAACAGTGATACAAGATTAAACAAAGTTGTATGATGCACTGGCTATTCAACAGTGATCCGAGATTAAACAAAGTAGTATGATGCACTGGTTATCCAACAGTGATCCGAGATTAAACAAAGTAGTATGTTGCACTGGCTATCCAACAGTGATCTGAGATTAAATAAAGTAGTATGATGCACTGGCTATCCAACAGTGATCTGAGATTAAATAAAGTAGTATGATGCACTGGCTATTCAACAGTGATCTGAGATTAAATAAAGTAGTATGATGCACTGGCTATTCAACAGTGATCTGAGATTAAATAAAGTAGTATGATGCACTGGCTATCCAACAGTGATCTGAGATTAATAAGTAGTATGATGCACTGGCTATTCAACAGTGATCTGAGATTAAATAAAGTAGTATGATGCACTGGCTATTCAACAGTGATCTGAGATTAAATAAAGTAGTATGATGCACTGGCTATCCAACAGTGATCTGAGATTAAATAAAGTAGTATGATGCACTGGCTATTCAACAGTGATCTGAGATTAAATAAAGTAGTATTGCACTGGCTACCCAAACGTGATCTGAGATTAAAAAAAGTAGTATAAATGCACTGGCTATTCACAGTGATCTGAGATTAAATAAAGTAGTATGATGCACTGGCTATTCAACAGTGATCTGAGATTAAATAAAGTAGTATGATGCACTGGCTATTCAACATGATCTGAGATTAAAAAAAGTGTATGATGCACTGGCTATTCAACAGTGATCCGAGATTAAACGTAGTATGATGCACTGGCTATCCAACAGTGATCTGAGATTAAATAAAGTAGTATGATGCACTGGCTATCCAACAGTGATCTGAGATTAAATAAAGTAGTATGATGCACTGGCTATCCAACATGATCTGAGATTAAACAAAGTAGTATGATGCACGGCTATTCAACAGTGATCTGAGTTTAAAATAAAGTAGTATGATGCACTGGCTATCCAAATGATCTGAGATTAAAAAAAGTGTATGATGCACTGGCTATCCAACAGTGATCTGAGTTTAAATAAAGTAGTATGATGCACTGGCTATTCAACAGTGATCCGAGATTAAATAAGTAGTATGATGCACTGGCTATGCACAGTGATCTGAGATTAAATAAGTAGTAGATGCACTGGCTATTCACAGTGATCTGAGATTAACAAAGTAGTATGTTTCACTGGCTTTAAACAGTGATCTGAGATTAAATAAAGTAGTTTTGATGCACGGGCTATTCAACAGTGATCCGAGATTAAATAAAGTGTATGATGCACTGGCTATCCAACAGTGATCCGAGATTAAATAAAGTAGTATGATGCACTGGCTATCCAACAGTGATCCGAGATTAAACAAAGTTGTCGCAGTATTTTTGTTCTGCCCTTTGTAGGACTGGGTTTGACTCAGCTTCAACAAATAAGTATCAAAGATTTGTCTGTGAAGGAAAGGTGCTGAGGAAGAGTGTTGTTACTTCACCTCATCATGCCTTGATATAGAATATGTGAAGACACATACTGCAACAGAGACAAGAAAACAGAGCTGATTCATGTGAGATGACATACCACAAGTAAGTCGCTTACCAGCGTGGCTTATGAAAATGATTTATGTGTCACAAAAACTTACAACAGAACATTTCTAAAATGCACAGGAAGAAACCAAACAAAGCACAGAAAAACAAACCCTGTAGTTGCATCTTTCGATTCCTTGCTGTCCTGAATGTCAAACACCAGATAAGGAGCGATTAATTCCTTGCGAGCAATCACGGACCTATTGAAGAAAAAAAACCAGTAACATTCGACACTGTCTGAATACAAAAACTCAAAACAATGTATTCCTTTAGTGAACATGAATACAGATGCCACAAACAAAATATTGCACAATTGTTACCTGGCATATTTTGCTAGGAGCATACTGCAGAATTATATATCAAATGCCTAATTTACTGTACAGATGATGAACAATTATCACGACTTTTCAAACAGTGTTATTGTTGTTCTTCTTCTCCATCACTCATGTTTTGCATGTAATTTCAGCATCGGTTTAAGAAGAATCTGGTGAGAGCTCTGGGTGTACTTCATCCATGGTGATATAACAAGTTTTTAAAAGGCGAGAAAATTACACTCATGAACTAAATGTCATAGCCTGGAATTAAACCCACACCCTTCCGAGCGAGAGGCAGGCAGCATAACCACTTGGTGGCATTTATAGCCTCAGATATTCAGTCTATTAATTATTTGCATGGGCAACCTCTTGCCCTGTTTCCACTGTGAGTCTAAGTGCTTCAGCCCTTAGTGACACACTCACTGTATTGTCATAATCTTGTTACATGGCCAAATCATTTTATTTGTTTTGTTGTTGTTAACACTAGTGATATTATCACTTGCTTTCTGACATAATTTTTTCTGATTTGGATGCTTCTTGTTACATTTAATATTCATCAAGAGGTCAGCATGGCCGAAAGGATAAGAACATGTGTTATTAAACATCCAGTGTGCTGATGCTGAGGTAAGAGGTTCAATCCCTACACCGGACAATTGGGACTAAAATGTTGACCTCTCGTCCTTAACTTGGGGACGTAAATTGCAAGTACCTCTAAAGTCAGAGTGGGTTTACCTCATGGCGAGGGACACTGTTAATAGGGAAAGCTAATCCACACGCAACATTCAGTCCAACACTACTAGAAGTAGAGTGTATGGACTATGCTTGAGCTCAAAGCGAGCGAGGGCAAAAAAAAATATTTATCATAGATCAGTGGTTCTCAACCGGTGGGGAATTCCTCCCCAGGGGGGAATTTTAGGGATTCCAGGGGTGGGGGGGGGGGGGGTGGGGGGGGGGGGGGAAATGAAGACCATTTCAAGATCGCGTTAATACAAGAACTGATTACTTGATATTGTTTTTCCTTTCATACTTTACAGTGATGTATGTCTCATCTTTCTAAAACTCATTTTATAAAGTAAGTAGACCCACAAATCACGTTTTATGTGGATGTCCAGACTTGTTTTAGTATATGCTATTACATTTACCTTCCATTTTTACTGTATACTGTGTAGGGGTGGGGGGATTTTTAGTAGGAAATAGGACGGGGGGGGGGGGGGGGGGGAATGACGTTCTGAAAATATGGTGAAGGGGGGCATGGGCCAAATTTTTGATAGGAAGGGGGGGAATGACGTTTTGAAAATATGGTGAAGGGGGGCACGGGCCAAAAAAGGTTGAGAACCACTGTCATAGACATTTCATTTATGTTGCTTCAGCTAGCCTTGTTTCATCTGACATTAGTGTTTTCAGTCTGACATTGATAGCATAATGTTAGTAGGAAGATTGTTGAAGTGTGTTTGTTTTGTGTAAATATCTTACATGTTTATTCTACAATATTGGTGATTTCTGTCAAATCTTCAAAACTGTAGTGTCAAATAATTTGACTGGCTTTGTTGCATTTATGATTGACTTCTGCTGCCATTCTTTCAACAGACGATAATATGCCCCTCAAGTATTTAAAGGATTTCATTTCCTCCAGTTACTCTTTTTTTTCTACAAAAATTGTAATTTCTATTTCTTCTCTCGTGTTAATCATAACCTCTGTTTACTCAATGCTAATTTTCATATTTTGTTTCTTTGTTTTAAAAGTTGTCAATGTGTCACTGTAATTTATCTTCTGCATTTAATATAAATAATGAAATGCATAGATAATGAATAAAAACATATTGATCTCAAGGCTTCATTCTTTATATATTCTTCAATACAAGAGAATGTAACTGTATATTGCTGCATCACCGAGACTTGCCTTTGAAACTGCTTGTGTCTATTTATAGCCAACTTACTTAACAAGCCTAATAGCTTTTCTCATTGTCTTTCCTTTTCTACTCAGGATCAGTAATGTGATAGAGCCATCACATTTTGTAGGCCTGAATGCACGGACAAATAGATGGCCAGTCTTTCCCTCACTTAGTGAAGACAATAAATACAGGCATCGAACTCTCATACGACCGCACTCATGACAGCACAGCTGCCTATCAACTACGCTAACATACCAGCTCTAGTGTCATTAGACACCTGCAAAATTAAAACAGTTAATAGAATTCCACATAGAAACTTACTCATCGGTAACAAGCTGGCCGTCGTAGAAGAAAGAATTGGGGAGGTTGAGAATTTCTTTGTGCATACGATACTGCCTGGTCAGCATCATGACAGGAGACTTGCTGGTTTTCAAACATTGCCTGATGTAAAAATCCATCCTTTCAAACAATGAGCGAGCTAACTGTTTCTCAGTGGCCATCTGCAAGAGAATGAGCTAGTAAGTTACAAAAGCATGTTCTAAACACAGCAGAAGATTAAATGACACAAACACAAAACTGGATTTCTTCTTCTTACAGTCCATGACATGTGGCGTTGGTGATTATGTCTACCCATTGCCTTCTGTCTCTTGTGCTGCAAATCATTTCTGATACCGATGTTTCTCCATGCCATGATGTTAAAGTTTTCAGCATCTTCTCTTTGATGTCCCCCTGCCTTTATACCCCTTCAAATGTCCTGTTGTGACGAGATACCCCAGCTTTCCTCTTCTCGTGGCATGCCAAGGGATGTGGACTGTCTCCTTCTGATGCAAGTAACCAGTTCTCTTTGTGAGTTCATTTCTTTCAAGATGTCTTCATTGCTCTTTCTGTCAACACACAGTGTTCTTATCATTCTTCCATAAAACCACATATCCTCATAATTCCTCTAATTCTGCTAATTGTCCATGATATGCTCCCATACATCAAGATTGGCTCTTAAGAACTCTTTTCCTCACATTTATAAAGAAATAGGAATTAGCAGCTTGATAAACAAAACTGGAATTAGCAGCTTGTAATTCTATGCACACATCTTCTTTACGGATTCCATGTAGTGCCTATTGATGTAGGGTTAGAAAACACTTTCTTGACAGAGTCCTTGTGTGAGCTGCATAAATGATGGTATTTGATGCTCCTGCTGTTCCACTAATCAAAAGGTTGCTGGGTTTGCCTTTTCTTTGGCTTTTTCTTCATATGCTCTTTATCCCCTATAATCTCCCATTCAACTTAAGCCAAGCTGCCCTATTTTTTGCTATCTCATGCAGTTGCCTGCCCACATTATTCATCTGTCTCTTATGATCTTGATGTGTATTTAGATCTCCCACTATTTTTTGTGCAGTGTGGGTTCCTGAGAGAGGACTTTTGTTATACTATTATCAGGTTTTCCCAATGTGTCTCTTATGCAGCGGCAGCATCTTTTTCTCACTTCTTGAATAGCTGGAATCCACTTCTTTCACTAAGCTTCAAAATAACATCAGTGATTCGCTCATACCATGTTAGACCTATTCAAATTTAGGAAATGCTTGTGGTTTACTAGTAACTGTTTTAGTCGTTCTCCATGTCTCTAATGCATACAGCAGTACTAATTTAACTGGCTTCACTTTCTGCCATGTCTTAATATCAATGTTATTTATTGTGTTCCAAATTCTTTCTTTAACTGGCACTATAGTCTTTTCTGCTTCTCCTGTCTTAATAGCCTCACAATATCAAGTTATGAACAGAGCTATGGAACAAGGTTTAGTATGTACCTCACATGATTCTTCTGCAATATTAGTTACATCTGCTCAATGATCTAGAAAATCTTGTTACATGCTCTAACCATCCAATTCCGTCATGTAATAAAAATCTATCACTGATATGTGTCTGCCCTTTTGCTTCCTGCACAGCTGGGTAGAATACAGGTGCACAATAAGGCATATGTGGTCACAACATTTTGGAATTATGTGTATAGTGTGGAAGAACAGATACATCATCATTGCCTGAAGATAGTAGTGTGGCAAGGATTGACCAGAGGATTTGGTCAACATTCAGTGCTCCGAGAAAAGGCCAGATGGACACATAACCAGATTGCCGATGATACCATTAGTACTGGGACTCTTCAATGGTTGTTGAAGGTGAGGTCAGAGCGTGTATGACCTGTGATGTCGGTTGTTAACTCAACTCTTGCTTCATAATACTATTATCTGATCAAGTCTCTTCTCAAAGTATTCTTTACAGGCATTTGCACATCACGCCAACATTTGCTTCTATCTAATCAAAATGTGTGTTTATACGTATGTATATTCATGTGGGACATACAATTAGATTTATGCAACTCACATAACTAATATTATAAAGTATATATTTTTAATTTGTTTGTTACATTGTGCTTCAAAAAAAGGTATTATACCTCTCCATAGCACAAAGCCTGGGCAGAATTGAAGAGACCATTTTTTGCCCATGCAGCATGATTCCCTCTCGGCCTACCTAGTTTACTCCAGAGGAAAGGAACACCAATACGTCTGGAAAAAAAGACAAGCTGCAGAAACAGCAAAGCAATGCTCTGTCCATCTGTCAGAGCTTTGATTCTAGACCAGTTGCCGACCAACGCTTCAGACCTGGTCTGCCTTGCCATGACATTTAGTATTGTATTTTTACCTGACCTCACCTTACATTTTTATTTGTACAATTAATAAACATCAGTATGTTTCAAATGTCACATTCATTATTGTTTATATTTCTCCTCGATGTGGCCAAAAGGATAAAAGCAATGACTTTTAAACTTGAAGTGTGCTGATGGCAGAGCAGGCAGCTCAACATCCATACTGGCATTAAGTTGGACTTAAACACTGACTTCTTGTTCAGAAAGCAATGGCAAACTGCTGAATGGAAAACTGCATAGAAAATCAACCAGGGGTTGACTGCTTAAGGTCTTGGAAAGGACAAACATGTTAAACCAATTATATCTATCCTTTACTTAAGTATTTAGAAAACACATGTTTAGAAAGCTTCATTTCTGCACCTAATATTGTCCATTTTCTCAACCGGCACACATGGGAGCCATGGTAGTGGCTAGCATGCTTGCCTGACATCCTGGTAGCCATGTGTTTGAATCTTCAAGCAGATTGTTAAAGAAAATCGACCCAGACTCCCAGGTTGGAACAGCTTAAAGCTGACCAACCTTACTTCTCAGAGACACATCTGCAACCCATGTCACAAAGCCAGCACGCCTCAGATTGTGCTGGCAAGCAACAAAGTCCCAGCACTACTGGGGACTGTTGCCCAAGTCTTACCAGGGCCCTTAAGAAAAGCAAAGTATAGGAACACTGTAACCTTCCATGAATGATTGTTAAGAGGTGACACAGGAGGGTTGCCTACCTCACCCAATAGAAAATTATATCTGTAAAATCCAACCAATCATGAATGTCCACTAAAGGCACGGCATGTGTTGGCTAAAGACCTATGCTTCAGTGGGAGATGAAAAGTCTTAAAGTATTACAAGTCGAGAGGATAGACTTCATTGCCCCAGGTTTTATCCCATATGACTTGGTCTCTTTCTGCAGGGCGGCCTGCCGAAAGTGTCGCACAAAGCATGAACTTTGTAGCTCCAGCAACGACCCCCAGGAGTCTCTGAGAAAAATGCACTCGTGAATCGAAAGACATAACCCAGAATCAAACCCACAACTTTCACAGCGTGAGGCAGATGGCTTGACCACTTCACAATGGAGACTCCCCATTTTTTAGTGGGAGATGAAAGGAGCAGTATAAGAATAATAAAGATTGTAACCCAGCTTACCATGTTGGCAACCACTGCACTAACTATTCTAGTACTACGGGCTTCTGCCATCAGAACATTTATTTTAATCTGACTTTCGCTAACCTATTTTTAAAATGTTCAAACAACATCAGCATCACTATCAGGTACAGTTTCACTTCTGGTATTTACAAAAATGGAATCATGAACATAGTTACCACAAACCTGAGATAGCACAGTTGCTGGTAACTGTTCAGGGTCCCCGACCAGTACAACTTTGGTCATTTTATACCTCAATGGAATCAGGCACTCCACTTCTATGGCCTGTGTAGCCTAATAAAAGATAATATTAAATGAATAAATGCTAGTTTTTCAACTTTACACTAAAGCAAAATGTCCATGAGTTCTATTTAAAGCATGGAAATCTAAACATTAAATGGAGGTCAGCAAGGCCGAATGGATAAGGTTGTTGTTTTTTTTCTCGCATATCCTTTACAGGACATCGCTGTCAACACCAGCATTTTACTGCTGTTGTTGATTTCTTGGCAAGATTACGCTCAGCAGTTTTCTGAGCGGCCGGCTCACTTATCATGTACCAACGCAGCGAGAACTGCTACCAATTCTCACGCGCTGCGTTACCTCACGTGAATAAACGGGATTACGAAGAAAGTCATTTAACCCCTAGGCCAGAGAAACCGACGAATGGATAAGGGTGCTCACAATTAAAACATTCGGTGTGTTGATGCCGAGGTAGCGGGCTCGACCCCTACACCTGTTAGTTGGAACTAACATGTTGAATTCTCGTCGTCATTTTGTTTTGGATATCATCATTGATGTATTTCCCCCTGCGGTTAACGTTTTCCATAGTAGAGTTCATTGTAAAGTATGTACGCTTTGTATTTTTTTTTGGCGCTCGCTTTGAGCTCAAGCGTAGTCCATACACACTATTTATAGCAGTGATGGAATGAATTTTGAGTGTGGATTAGCTTTCCCTATTAACAGTATCCCTCACCATCAGGTAAACCCACTCCGACTTCAGAGGTCCTTGTGATTTATGTCCCAAAGTCAAGGACGACAGGTCAAAATTTTAGTCCAGCTGTCTGGTGTAGGGGTTGAACCGCTTACCTCAGCATCAGCACAATGGATGTTTAAGAAAACGCGTTCTTACCCATTCAACCATGCGCACCTGCATATTTGTATTTAATATCTCTCACTTCTTCACAGGAGTTACATGCACCTAACTGCTTTTATTTCCTGTTAGTTAGTTAGTCGAGGTTCCAACTTCACTGCAACGGGTCGTCCCCATTATGCTCCGTTGCTGTGCCAGTGAATATCACACAAAATGCTCCTCACTGTCCAATGTGAAAAGTGGAACAGACAGGAATCTCGGCAATCCAACAGCCTGCACAGGTACACTGTGCATACTGCTGCTGCCAGAACGCCAACACAAAAGTCATCCACGACAATTAGTTCATCGTCGATGGAACCGGCAGTCACTGACCCCCAGTTTCTCACATGGCTGTCTCTTTTCACATGGCGACCCGCCGAAAGCGCCGCACCAAGCATGAACTCCTTAGCTCCAGCGACGACTCCCAGGAGTCTCCTGAAAAAATGCACTCGTGAACTGAAAAGACAAACCAGTCAATCCAGCAACAGCCGGCCGCCATCGTTTCGAACATGCAGTTCACACTACAAACTGCGGACAGATGTAAAAGCACTCCACGCAAAATTCACAGCTCACTGTGTCGCGCCACGCACTCACTCAGTAGCAGGGCGACGGAACCATAGCCTCCTTAGTCGCCTCTTACGATGTGCATGGTAGGCAACAGTGTTACTATTCTTTGCTCCCCGATATGGGCCCCGGCAACACACGGGCATTATGTCACCCTCAGTAAAGTTCATGCAACATAATAGGTAAATACAAAACTTGGACAGGCAATATTTTAAAACACAGCACAGTCATTAAAAATACACCTTGCATTTTTATGTAGAATGTCTATATATCTAAATTATTACCATGAGTAGTTAACAGGATATGATCTCTATTAATAACAGAAAATAATTAAAAGAAAGAAAGAAAGAAAGAAAGAAAAGAAAGAAAGAAAGAAAGAAAGAAAGAAAGAAGAAAGAAAGAAAGAAAGAAAGAAAGAAAGAAAGAAAGACAGACTAGAACTTATGCCTTAATGCATGTCAACAAGATACCTCATCTATGATCAAACATGTGAATGGTAATTTCTTGTGACGGTTCTCTTCAGTGCGCAGAACTATTTGCTGCAAGTCCTCAGATCCCAAACTGTTCAGTGTCCCACATATAACTTGAGCATTGTCCAACACACTACATCTGGCATTGTATCTTTCACGGCCGTTTTTCTAAAATAAAAACATTTAATAATTAAATAATGGTGTATGATATATATATATATATATATATATATATATATATATATATATATATATATATATATATATACTGGTACTGGTACCTTGCCATCATAACAGACGATAGTTTATAACATTGTATAAAACAAAAAGGTTTAATAACCTCTCTATATAACAAAGCCTGGGCTGTATTAAAGAGACCATGTGCTGCCCATGCTGCATGATCCCTCTCTTGGCCTGCTCTGCAAAGCAATGCTCTAATACTCCACCTGTCAGAGCTTCCATCCTAGACCAGTTTCTGACTAAACCTGGTGTGCCCTGCCATGATATTAGTCTTTAGGAAGCATTTCTTCGCACCAGGATAAGGATTGTGCTCTCCAAATTGCGCTCCTCTGCACGAAGCCGTTCGTACAATGTGGGATGTCGAGTTTGGTGAGCGCCACTCAACATTCGGCACCAACAATAAGCAAGTAGTACTGTTTACTGTCATACGGTAGCTCAGTCATATCTGACTAAGACCTGATTAAGATAAATATATTAAATGGTTCTATCTAGTCACAAATTATCATAAAATTTTATGAAGAATAAATTTATAATCATAATTATCATCATTCAGGAAGTTGATGACACTGCTCTCCTATCCCTCACTCAAAATCACATACAAATCAAAACTAAACACATGGGATGGGTGGTCACTTAAGTCTAAAAATAGTAATATATCATAAGAAGTGAATAATTGAATAATTAGGCCGAAACACTTAAAACACATTGTCACAGGCATTGTTCGACTGTGGAGCATTTGTTATCCCCATGGTAATTTCACATTTAAAATGAACTATTTCTGTCTGCATAAAACTGGCTGGATCTGCCTGAATACTAACACCTCACTGAATTTGAGCAATCATTTATTGTTTGTCGAATACAGTACACAAAACGATTGTTCAGTTTGTGACTTCTGCATTTAAATTCACTATAGGAATAAATTGTTGTGAAAGATAATGAGAATAAACTGAACAAATTATAACACAATCTTTTCTGTTGAAACCTCACTTGAACAGACATAATCATACACACATTTACACAACAATGTAGACAAAGATAGGGAGAACAGATACAGTTATTAAAATAAGAATATAAAATGGCAAATGGAGCATTTATAGTATTAGAAACTTTGTAGAAGTAAAAAGAAATTAAATATAGCACAAAACTTAGCTGTAAAATTTAACTGTCATTTTAAATCAGTACAAGTATACAGATTAGAAACATTACTGGCACCTGGCCAAACTAGACAATAGTTTATAAAATGGAGTTATACCTCTCCATAGCACAAAGCCTGGGCTGAATTTAGAGACCATGTGTTGCCCATGCAGCATGATTCTTCTATTGGCCTGCTAGTTTACTCCAGAGGAAAGGTCACACCAATATGTCTGGAACAAGACAAGCTGCAGAAGCTACCAGATCAGCAAAGCAATGCTCTAATTGTCCACCTATCGGAGCTTCAATCCTAGACCAATTGCTGACCAAGGCTTAAGACCTGGTCATTTAGTCTTTAGTTTACATTTCCTCGCACTAGGGTAAGGCTTATACCCTCCCAATTGTGCCCCTTTGCCCAAATCTGTTGACACAACGTGGTGTGTAGGAGTTTGGTGAGCGCTGCCCAACATTTGGCGCTAACAGAAAGCAGATAGTACCATCTGTTGTCATATGGTAGCTCAGTCATATCTGACTAAGACCTGACTAACAAGTTAGAAACAGATTAAAACCAAAGAGAATGAATGAAACAACTACACTAACAGACTACACACATTAATTAATTGGTGTTGCACAGAATAGAAGGACTAAAATGGCGTGACAGTTACCATTGTGGAACTCATGAAGAGAACTAAACAAGTTTAGTTTAGTCGACGGATCAACATCACGGCACACAGGTGTAACCCATAAGTGCTCCGTTCTACTCCTAACTCAAGCCTGAGTCTGGAGAATCTCAGCTCAGTGCACAAACTCCGTAGCACTGGCGAGGATCCTGAAATACTTTGGGTAGATTTTTAACTCAAAATTTTGCCCGGGCAGCGCCGTTAGGCTACTCTTTTTCAAATTCCAACTGCCAAAAGATTTTTTACATGCGCAATAATGAATCACGGGCGTCCGATCTCACTACCCAAAGATCAGGGGAAATTTTGTTATTAGAAGTCTAAGTTTATTAGAAAAAATCTCGGCCCTCACCGGGGCTTGAATCTGGGACCTCCAGCACTCGAGGTGGACACCATACCTCGAGACCACTCAGCCCCCTGAACTAAACAAACACCAGTGAATCAAGTGGCTGAGGAAATGATGCTGGGGCTGGATAGAACCACATTAAGAAAACCTGATAATAGTGTAGAAATAGTATTGTATGTCTGGAACCTATATTGCCAACAAAACAGATGGAAACCTAAAACAATTGGAGAAGTGAATTAGAGACAGAGATCAATAATTTGTGGAGGAAATGTGTGAAGCTGCATGAGGTAGCAAAATGTAGGATGGCTTTACTTTTCTTTAAACTTGTTCTTGGTTGGTTGAATTTAGCAACTAAAGTTTTCTATAGGCTATGGTAGTCAGTTCCAACACCAACCCTCCTTAGATGACTCTTGTGACATGCCTGGTGGGTTACAGTGTGACTATTCTTGGCTTCCCTTGTAGGCCCCAGCAACACAGGTGATTGAAAGTCTTGTATTCACCCGCTGTGGAGTTCATGCAACATAATAGGTAAATACAAAACTTGGAACAGCAATATTTTCAAAAACCCCAGTCATTAAAAATACACCCTGTATATAAAAATATAGATCCAACACTTTAGTACCTCACAAGGTCCTTTAACTTATTTACTTTAAAGACTATATTGGCTTATATTTTAACATTTGACATATAAAAACAAATACAAAATAGAAAAAGACAAGAAAAACAATACTGTTTCACACACTTTCTTTGGTGCTATATCTGCTTTCAGCTTGAATATCTTGTCTTTAATTTCCTTCTGTTTCCTAGAATTTATTACTTTCTGAAATAGACAGAAAACAGACTCTGTCAAACTGAATTCTGCAGCCTTTACTAAACCAAACAAATTATCATTATGTATAAATATTAAGAATTCTCCCAATAGATTGCAGCAGAAACACCTCAAAAGATTGTTTTTCCAGCTAGTAACTGAATTAACAATAGAGATGCTGGTAAAGGAAATACACTACAGCAAAAAGCACCATAACAGGGGTCATGGACAAGTGTATTAACCTTTATTCCAGGGTCTTCCAGGCTTTTTCAGAGCAATTTTGAATTTTTTTTTCAGGACTGTGGGGCATACGCTGCATGCAGGCACCAACCCACACAAACGATTCAATTTTTGATTATTGCAACAACAAAAGTATATGTTTATACATCTGCCATATTCTGCAGACTGTTGTGTAGCAGTTGTAGTTAGCAGTGTTGTCGTAATAGCAGTTATAAGTAGTAGTAATATAGTAGTAGCAGTTGTAGTAGTAGCAACAGTGGCAGCTGTAGTAATAGCAATAGTGGTTGCAGTAGTACTTGTTATAGTAAACAATATAAAATGACACAAAATAGTGCAGCTTTACATAACAGAATTACGATACATACAGGACGTTGCAGCTATTAGCCTTCATCAGCAAACAAACACATGGTTATAGCAACAGAAGTAGTAGCAGAAGCAGCAGTAGTTACAATTAGCAATAATAGTAGCTACAAGTAGAAACAGTAGTTACTAGTTGTAGTAACAATATAAATTACTACAGGTAGTAACAGTAGTAATTACTAGTAGTGATTCTAGTAACAGTAGGTCTGCGCAGTTGGATGAATGAATTAAGCAGACATTTGACTCAGAAAACTAAAACCGCTGTAAAAATTAACACCTTATATAAGATGACTGCCATCACTAAAAAGAATGAGAACAATTTTTACCTTGCATCTGTCTTGAGTAAACCAAAAATACTACAATCGCGATTTTATAACGTTGTTTCCAGAATTTGTCAAATATCCAAAAGTTTCACTTGACATAATAAAAAATAGAATCGGGAAGTCCATTGGAATTTTTAAAATGACAATAGCTCTCAGACAGCGCTGAAACAAACGTTATCATAAACGGCCAGAACCTTTGATATCATTCATATTTGCTGCAATTATATGACTTGTGGTGGCCGAAAATTCCAAAATAACTGAAAACAGACTTTCACTATCTCAGTTTTGATTCAGTTTGAGTTTCCAGACCACAATTCATGGCTTTTCTCTTTCTTGTTCCACTTTTGTGTGTCTTCCTACCATGAAATTCTAAATTGGCAGTCCAGGGATTTCCCATGTTTCCCGGCCCGAGATGATCTACATATCCTTTTACTTGCAGAGAGAGAGAGACAGACTGAACAGTAACAGCTATTCCAAAGTGTTTTTGTTGATACCAAAGCTTCTGGGTTGTCTACTCTTGGCACAATGCCATTCTTACCATTTGCTGGTCATCTGTAGCTGTTCCAAGGACTTTTAGAACTAGTTTTAACTATCAGAGATAGCTTTAGAAGCTTTTTCTGACGCCTGAAAGAGCAGGGTTTTGAAGACAAGGTGGCTGATAGTTCCATAAGTACAAGAACAATGTCTGAATAGGGATGCATGCTGGAGCCATTGATGTTTTCCAAAAGTGTAATGGTACTAGTTACTATAACCAGAAATTACATCAACATTTGAAGGCTTAAAGATGCTGAGTTTAGTTCTCTAGCAGCTTCCACCTACCTTTTCCTGGGTCAAGGATTTATCAGATAATTCTCTTTCCAGTTTCAATGCTGCTTCTTCAAGTGCACTTAACTCAAACTTCAAACTGTTTGGAATGTCTGGAAATACAAGTATATGAGACAATAATATTCACAATCAAACTGACTACATACTGATACCAAAGAGATTCAGAAGCAGTTTAGAAGTGGCAAAAACTAGACCAGGAGCAAATGGATATAGTGACCATGCGCCAGTTATAGGAAAGATGAGGTTAAGACTTAAAATCATAAAGAAAATGATCAGCCTGAGGTTGATTTTCCAGGCTACTGTACATTTCATCAAGATGTGCCATGCCAATAAGCATGGGCAGTCATGTTTTGCCATCTCGCACGATCACCAGAGTCGTGGATCAGCTCTGTGTTCTCATCTCGATCATGTTTTAAACTTAATGCCGGTGTAGGGGTTGAACTGCCTACCTTGCCATCAGCGAAGCGGAAGCTTAAACGTGAGCACACTTATCCTTTGAACTACATCAAAGTCTACTGATTACTAACAAAACAAACAACAATAACTTGATACTGGATCAGCAAATTCCTGATGCTCTTTTCTCAAATGCCAACATTTGTAACGCACTCTCTCCAATGCTTGACATGTCTATTATTCTATGTCCTTATAACACAGCCTACACTTGCCATTATTTTCACCATTCCCAATGTTCATATCTTCTTCTTCTTCTGTGTTCATCCAGAGTTTTTTTCCCCGGACGTGATTGCGTTGTGCCTGTTTACAGCAGAGCTGCATTCTTGCACCGTTAGGCATACACATCCGACTTTTGCGGGCATTTGTTGACCGGGTTTACCTTCCCGGCAATGTTTATATTAGGGTATATCTTGCCACTTGGGTTGAAACCAGCATTGTGGAATGTAGTCTGAAGTAAGATACTGATAGTACTAAATGAATGTCTCACTGCACACACACACATACATTTTCCCAAGATTTTTCACAACCTTAAAACTTATTGCCGGTTCTGGGATTTTTTAATTTTCAAGATCTGCTACAACCCTTTCTTTTAGTTTGCTGGGTGGGAGTCTCATGCTCAGAGGTTAGTGGGTTTGGGAAACCCTGTGGGTCATCACAGGAACTAGATTTTGTGCTTTGTTCAACCTTTTGGCAGGTTGGTTATCTGCTCTGCGGAATGAGACCGAGCTATATAGGATACACCCGTGCAATAAAGTTGAACCTCTTGCCTTTTAGCCCCCTTTGTTTTGGATGCTGGATGGCACAGACAATCACATCCCTCCATAACCTTTTATTTTCTTTGTTAAATTCATCTTCATCATCATCATCCAGTGTCTTGCCGGCTAGTGTGGGTGATCATGCCTCTCCACAAATTGCGATCTCTGACATCATGGATCAATTTGTGTGTTGACTCCCTTCTGTGACATGACACAAGACTGTCAAGAATCTTCTTCGGCTGTCTTCCTCTATCTCTTTCTGCAAATTTTTCCAGTTGTCTTCTCTCATAACGTGGCCAAGAAACGATGACTGCCACTTTCTGATGTTTGTGACAAGTTACTTTGCGACTTATAAGAGGCGACCAGTGAGGGTTGGCGTATGATTGACTACCTCATCCACTATACAATTTTAGCTTAAAAATAGATTGAAAGGCAAGAGAACTGACTTCGTTGCTCAGAATTTTAACCAATATGGCTGCCTCTGTCAGCAGGGTGGCCTGCCGAAAGCATCACATAAAGTACAAACTTCGTAGCCCCAGCTACAGCCTCTTGGAGAATCTGAGAAAATTGCACTCGTGACCCAAACGATGTAGGCAGCAATCTAACCCACAACCTTCAGAATACTAGGCAGGAACCCACAACCACTTCGCCCTGGAGACTCCAATTGTCAGCATGAGTAGGATGAGAGTCAATTCTCCACTGGGAGACGAAAGGCAGCACCAGGAGAAGAAGAAGAATAAGAAGTTCTTTAAGTGGTTCTTAACTGCTCATGAGAGTCTTGACATTCTAAAATCTCAGTAACTTCTGGTTTCTTCTTAATCTGGTATTAATGAATCACAGGCTCACAATAGTCTGATCTGTGTGTGTCATCACAAGATTAGTTTTCTGACCTCCGCAGGCTGGTATCCATTACAATGAATTACGGCCTACTAGGTAAATTTGTGTCTTAAACCCACAAGGCAAATGAAATAGTGGGTGACCTAAAAAAAACAACGGAGAAGAGAATTAAAGACAGCGATGAATGATATGGGGAGGAAATGAAGAGAGCTGCAGGAGACAGCAAAAGATAAGCAGAAGTTTGGCTTGGCATGAGTTGGCTGAGGGCTTATTCCCCAATGGATAAAGACAAAAGAGGATGGAAATTCAGAACTCTTCACAATCTTGAAACTAAATTGCACTCCCAACATCTGTTGAGGAGAACAGAAACCTGATCTTTGCTGAGTAATGTGAAAAATAAAAATAAATAAATAAGTTACCTTTATTAAGTATCTCTTCCACTAAGTCCTCCAGCATAAACGGTTTCACGACCGAGTGAACTTTATTCTTGTTGCCAACACGTACCAATGATATACCTTGGAGAGCTGTAATATCCAGTACATAAAAGCTATAAGTGAAATATCTTACAAACTCTAATACTTCCACTGATCAATAACTATTCCATTAAATATTTATGTACACCTAGAGGTTACAGCACCCACTTCTGGCTCAAGCAACCCAGGTTCATCTCACAATGATGACCTGATTTTAGCAATATAAGACACAAGAATGGTAGAGTCGACTCTGATCCTGGGGGTAGTGGACTGGATATCTAGCCTTCTCAGACAAGGGCAAAAAACTGAGAGGACCTGTGTGCGCATTGCATGCATTAACTGATTAAGTGCCATGGGATGATTAATTGTCTTAAGCAATTCCCATACCTGCCATGGACTTATATATTGCTGAAATGTTGTCATTGCGTTATAATATAACGTCTGCTAGCATATTAAGAACTTCAAAGTCACAACCGTGATACACCACAACTTCTAAATTTCTGCCATCCATTTTTGTTTGAACTAAGCCTACTTTTTTGTTTGGTACTGAATCAGTTAAACGACACCAACACACACACACACACACACACCCCCCCCCCCCACCCCCCACACACATACACACTCTCTCTCAGTCTTTGGATATAGAAAATCACAGACTGAATAGACCGCTGCCAAGGAAAAATGTCTACATTTGAAAACCAACTCACAACAAATTTATAGCACATGTGATTCTGCAATACACACATTTGGAGCCTTGCTGGTGCTACAGAGTTTGTGCACTGTGCTCAGGATCTCCTTGTGTGAGCTATGGGGGGATACCTATGGATATATCTGTATGCAAACCAAGTTATTCTTTACAAACAAACCATTAATATGTATGTGAGAACTCTAGCCTATTTATTCACAATAACAAATTAATGATTTTATTTCATTGACTGAAAAGGCCAGTTTATCCTATACACATCTTAGACTTCCAAATGTATAATCACTGTTAAAACAAGTTAAAAATGAGTGAAACTACAGCTCAAATTTTTGATATTATAGCTGAAAAGTTTGAACATAATTTATGATACCACAGCATGTTTTTGAATGTCTCTTGCAATTTCTATTACATTAATATGGGAATGGTCAAAGATAAAAATAACACACCCGAACTCGTTAGTTTTTTCGAAAAACTGATGATTCTCTTTGCCATCTCATCAACAGCAGCATTTGAAGGTGCTGCCAAGCATATTCGACCTTTGAAGTTTGTCACCTGCCAAACAACAAAAGTTATTTTTAACAAGTTTTAAAAATACATATATGAAACATTTGATTGTGAACATTACTTTCTTAGACTTGTCAAGGATGGTGACTGAGCCACTTGTTATCTATTATAATATTGTGGGATTCTGCCCATGCAATCAACCTGCACCTCACTCATTACTTTTACCAAGGCCACTAGTTACTCTGCTTACTTTTTCAAAGCCGACTTTTGCACGGAAGTCCCAGAGTACCACAGTTGTTTCAAATGTGTTGCACTGACCTAGTGTCACATCTCATCATCATCATCATGTGACATATTCTGGATCAGGTCTGTATCCTTGTCCCAACTGTGCCATGTGGCCAAGCCATTCAGATATTTATCTATTTTGAATAACGAAGACATAAACAATAGAATTATTGCCTGGCATATTTTGCTGCATCACACTTCACACAACAAAAGTAAAATAACTAAATAAATCCTTCAAGCTGAAATATACACATGTTCACACAGTATTGTCAATTGTCTACCACGGTAATTTTAAACCTGACGAGATGCAACGAAATATGCCAGGCAATAAATTGTGTAATCTATTGTTTGTGTCTTCGTTATTCAATTTACTACGGGAAAACATTGTTTTATCTATTTGTCTTCCCCTTGCTCTTTTCCCATCAACTTTGCCAGCTGTCACTAAGTTTTCAAGTTTTTTTCTCCTCATAATGTGCCCCAACATTTCTGCATCTGCTTCAAGCTTCTGTGATAAATTTATTATTTTCACTTATTTCCTGTAAACTGTCTTATCTGGTTTTCTGTCTGTCCATGGCATTCTTTCAGTTGTCTAACTCATTATATAATGCCTCAATACCCTCTTTTCTTGTACTATCAACAGTTCGTGCAAAGACCATTAATTTAATGATATCAAGATGTTAGCCTTGGAAATATGCCCAAGACGTGGAAACATGCACCTATGTAGACAAACACATGGAAACAGATAAAAAGATATTACAATAATAATACAAAAGACAAGAGGATCTTGCCTAGCACTGGGAAATGTGTGGAAGTCAAAGGAAATTTATCTTAGCACCAAACTTAGAATCTTTATTTATAATTTTAAATCAGTACCAATGTATGGATCAGAACCGCGGAGAAAAGCTAAAACAAAGACTAATACACCTTAAATATTCATTAACTGGTGCCTAATCAGAATAGAAGCAAGAGTATGGTATGACAGAATCATCAATGTGGAGTTCAGAAGTTCAGTTCAATTAAATACCAGTGATTCAAAAGGTGAGGAAAAGATGCTGGCCTTGTGTAGGACACACATTGAGAAAACCTGATAACAGTATCGCTAGTAAGTCCCTTTTCTACAACCCAATAGGACCAATGAAATAGCAGACGTCCTGAACACATGAAGAAAAGCGTTAGAGACAGAGATGAATAATATGGGGAGAACATTAAAGAAGCTAAAAGAGACAGCAAAGGATAGGATGGTTTGGCACAAGTTGGTTGAGGGTCTATACTGCTCTGGGGATAGAGGGCAGAAGAAGAAGATGAAAGGTACAGTGTGATGGATCTGACACGAGTAAGCTCTAACTTTTCCCCACAAAATCTGTTGAATGCAAGTGGCAAATTTCAATAAAACTAACATAGTAGCAGCTAAGGTGGTAAAAGCTTAAAGTGTTCTTTACATTACATAAAACAGATCACAGCATTAGGAGGTGAGTGACTTGCTCTCTTTCCTGAAAACTTTGCCTTCCCTAATTCACAGCCAAGTCACTGTACTTTATGATTTTGTCTACATATATGAGCATACATATGCAAAACAGCACACTGTATAAAACCATGCTGGTCAGATGCTGAAAATGTAATAACTTGGAGCAAATGTCTGAGCATAGAAGTCATCAATGTTATAACCTGGAGCAAATGTCTGAGCATAGAAGTCATCAATGTTATAACCTGGAGCAAATGTCTGAGCATAGAAGTCATCAATGTTATAACTTGGAGCAAATGTCTGAGCATAGAAGTCATCAATGTTATAACTTGGAGCAAATGTCTGAGCATAGAAGTCATCAATGTTATAACCTGGAGCAAATGTCTGAGCATAGAAGTCATCAATGTTATAACCTGGAGCAAATGTCTGAGCATAGAAGTCATCAATGTTATAACTTGGAGCAAATGTCTGAGCATAGAAGTCATCAATGTTATAACCTGGAGCAAATGTCTGAGCAATAGAAGTCATCAATGTTATAACCTGGAGCAAATGTCTGAGCATAGAAGTCATCAATGTTATAACTTGGAGCAAATGTCTGAGCATAGAAGTCATCAATGTTATAACCTGGAGCAAATGTCTGAGCATAGAAGTCATCAATGTTATAACCTGGAGCAAATGTCTGAGCATAGAAGTCATCAATGTTATAACTTGGAGCAAATGTCTGAGCATAGAAGTCATCAATGTTATAACCTGGAGCAAATGTCTGAGCATAGAAGTCATCAATGTTATAACCTGGAGCAAATGTCTGAGCATAGAAGTCATCAATGTTATAACTTGGAGCAAATGTCTGAGCATAGAAGTCATCATTGTTATAACCTGGAGCAAATGTCTGAGCATAGAAGTCATCAATGTTATAACCTGGAGCAAATGTCTGAGCATAGAAGTCATCAATGTTATAACCTGGAGCAAATGTCTGAGCATAGAAGTCATCAATGTTATAACCTGGAGCAAATGTCTGAGCATAGAAGTCATCAATGTTATAACCTGGAGCAAATGTCTGAGCATAGAAGTCATCAATGTTATAACCTGGAGCAAATGTCTGAGCATAGAAGTCATCAATGTTATAACTTGGAGCAAATGTCTGAGCATAGAAGTCATCAATGTTATAACTTGGAGCAAATGTCTGAGCATAGAAGTCATCAATGTTATAACCTGGAGCAAATGTCTGAGCATAGAAGTCATCAATGTTATAACCTGGAGCAAATGTCTGAGCATAGAAGTCATCAATGTTATAACTTGGAGCAAATGTCTGAGCATAGAAGTCATCAATGTTATAACCTGGAGCAAATGTCTGAGCATAGAAGTCATCAATGTTATAACCTGGAGCAAATGTCTGAGCATAGAAGTCATCAATGTTATAACTTGGAGCAAATGTCTGAGCATAGAAGTCATCAATGTTATAACCTGGAGCAAATGTCTGAGCATAGAAGTCATCAATGTTATAACCTGGAGCAAATGTCTGAGCATAGAAGTCATCAATGTTATAACTTGGAGCAAATGTCTGAGCATAGAAGTCATCAATGTTATAACCTGGAGCAAATGTCTGAGCATAGAAGTCATCAATGTTATAACCTGGAGCAAATGTCTGAGCATAGAAGTCATCAATGTTATAACTTGGAGCAAATGTCTGAGCATAGAAGTCATCATTGTTATAACCTGGAGCAAATGTCTGAGCATAGAAGTCATCAATGTTATAACCTGGAGCAAATGTCTGAGCATAGAAGTCATCAATGTTATAACCTGGAGCAAATGTCTGAGCATAGAAGTCATCAATGTTATAACCTGGAGCAAATGTCTGAGCATAGAAGTCATCAATGTTATAACCTGGAGCAAATGTCTGAGCATAGAAGTCATCAATGTTATAACCTGGAGCAAATGTCTGAGCATAGAAGTCATCAATGTTATAACCTGGAGCAAATGTCTGAGCATAGAAGTCATCAATGTTATAACTTGGAGCAAATGTCTGAGCATAGAAGTCATCAATGTTATAACTTGGAGCAAATGTCTGAGCATAGAAGTCATCAATGTTATAACCTGGAGCAAATGTCTGAGCATAGAAGTCATCAATGTTATAACCTGGAGCAAATGTCTGAGCATAGAAGTCATCAATGTTTATAACTTGGAGCAAATGTCTGAGCATAGAAGTCATCAATGTTATAACTTGGAGCAAATGTCTGAGCATAGAAGTCATCAATGTTATAACCTGGAGCAATGTTGAGCATAGAATCATCATGTTATAACCTGTAGCAAATTTCTGAGCATAGAAGTCATCAATGTTATAACCTGGAGCAAATGTCTGAGCATAGAAGTCATCAATGTTATAACTTGGAGCAAATGTCTGGAGCATAGAAGTCAATCAATGTTATAACCTGGAGCAAATGTCTGAGCATAGAAGTCATCAATGTTATAACTTGGAGCAAATGTCTGAGCATAGAAGTCATCAATGTTATAACCTGGAGCAAATGTCTGAGCATAGAAGTCATCAATGTTATAACCTGGAGCAAATGTCTGAGCATAGAAGTCATCAATGTTATAACCTGGAGCAAATGTCTGAGCATAGAAGTCATCAAGGTTATAACTGGAGCAATTCTGGCATAGAATCCACATTTATAACCTGGAGCAATGTCTGAGCATAGAAGTCATCAATGTTATAACCGGAGCAAATGTCTGAGCATAGAAGTCATCAATGTTATAACCTGGAGCAAATGTCCTGAGCATAGAAGCATCAATGTTATAACTTGGAGCAAATGTCTGAGCATAGAAGTCATCAATGTTATAACCTTGGAGCAAATGTCTGAGCATAGAAGTCATCATGTTATAACCTGGAGCAAATGTCTGAGCATAGAAGTCATCAATGTTATAACCTGGAGCAAATGTCTGAGCATAGAAGTCATCAATGTTATAACCTGGAGCAATGTCTGAGCATAGAAGTCATCAATGTTATAACCTGGAGCAAATGTCTGAGCATAGAAGTCATCAATGTTATAACTTGGAGCAAATGTCCTGAGCATAGAAGTCATCAATCTAGAAACCAAACTTCAGCACAGTATTCGAACAAAGACTCAGTTGAGATTGCACACTTAACAATTGTTAATATATCATTGTTCTTTTCTTGTCCGACATTGCAGCAATCAGGACATTCCTATTTACGGCACTGTCCCCTATCTTCAACAACCAGCAAAGAGTCCCATAGTAATGTTACCAGTTGCCATCTGATTATGTGTCTGTGTGGCCTTTCCTTAGAGTACTGAGTGTCGGCCAGATCCTCTGGTCACTCCCTGCCACACCATTCTCCCAGGCAATGATGGTGTATCTATAAGTATGATCCCCAAGGGCCCTGACCACATGTGCCTTATGAACCAATATCCCACCTAGCAGTTCTTCTCCTCAAGGCAGAAATCCCATTTTTAATAGACCTCTTGTAAAAACAAACAAACGGTGAACAAACCAACAGACTTAGCATGAACACAGCATGCTTCAAACAAACCTGTCTACAGATGAATGCATGGCAAAGCTGATGCATGAACATTTCAACACAAGCTGACACTTTTTTTTGGCGTTCCCTCACTTTGAATTCCATACACTTGCTACTATTTCTAATGCAATGAATTGATTTTTGCAGATGGATTTGCTTTCCCTATTACCAGTGCTCTTACCATCAGGTGAACACACTCCGACTGCTGAGGTACTTGTAATTTACATCCGCAAGTCTAGGAGTGAACATTTTAGTCCAACTGACCGGTGTAAAGGTTGAACCCATTACCTTGGCATCAGCACAACAGAAGTTTAAGAGTGTGCATCCTTATCCATTCGGCCATGCTGACTTAAAGCTTACTGTCATTGTTTCTAATATTAATGCAGGAAGTTTAATAGCAGAGATGTTCAGTACAGTAAATGTGCTTATTTTGTATGTGAAGAATATTACTTCATTGAAGTCTGCTACTGCTGGGAATTGAACCTGTCTCGGAGTGGCCACCGCGGCTTCACATAAACAAAATGCACATATGAAAAGTAAAATATGACTCAGGGCCAAATACTCACAATAAGGATTTGGTGTATCAATGCAAGTATTGTATGAGACTTTCCTGTGCCAGGAGGCCCTTGAAGAAAAAACATCTTCTGACTTGTGGGGCTCCGTTTAACTTCTTGAACAATCGTTGCTACTGAACATGCTTGCTCTTGGTTTAGTTTCTAAGATAGTAAATATTTCTCATATATTAGCTACTATTTAGATAAGTGGGAGAATATATTTAAAGAGCACACAAATTATATAGCATCATCTCATCTGATCTCTCTTGTATATTGTGGTGCCGAGGTGAAGCATAAACAGCGGGAGAGTGCCTCTTTATGGGCTTCACGTATCGAGATTCCAATGGACTCTTCTATTCCCTCTGTCCATCGTTTACATGGCCAGTCTCTTCTTCTGCTTCCATTTGGTCTGTACATCATTGCTTGTTGTGGTATACTGTTAGTTGGTAATCTAGTTATATGACCAAACCATTCAACTTACTGTTTTCTGATGAAATCTAGCGCAGCTATAACCCCAACTTTAGTTTTAATTCCTTTATTTCTGGTTTTCTCTCTTCTTGATACATTGAGTATTCTTCTCGGGAATCTCATTTTTGTTGTAGTAATTTTTCTTTTCTCTTTTTATTTAATTGTCCAGGTTTGGCATTGGTAGCATAGAGTTGGTATGTTTTTGTTCTTTAGTATTGGTGCCATTTGTCCAATGAGTTAGTTTGCCTTATTGCATCTATTTTCGATCTCGTCTTCTGATTTGCCATTTGATGATATTATAATTCCTAAGTACTTGAAGTTCTTAATTTGTTTCAGGGGGTGTTCTTTTAGATGAATCTTTGTTGTTTTTCCATCTTTGGTTATTGTCATTACCTCTGTTTCATGATTCTAATTTTCATGTTTTGTTCTTTACACACTTCATTTAGACTATTCGCGTGGTATTGTTATTCTACTTCTGATTTTGCTATTAATGCTTGATCATTCGCAAATTGGAGTTCTTAAATGGTGTAATTTTTTGTTGCTTCTTCTTCTGTGTTCTGCTCATCATGCATGGTTGCTAGTCTCTGTTTGGCTGGTTTCTTTACATATGCTGTATTTATAGGTTATGAACAATAGAGACGACAGGACACAACCTTGTCGTACTTCGGATCTTATGGTGAAGGGTTCTGGGTGTCCTCCATTTGTTCTTACTGTGCATTCACTGTTGTTGTATAAGCTTCTACATAAGTTTGTTAGATCCGTACTCACTCCATATCATTAAAGGATTTCCCACAGCTTGTTTCTATCAAATGCCTTTTCTTGGTCGGCAAAGGCTATGTAGAGTGTTTCATTGAATTAGATTGATTTTTCTATAAGTTGTCTAAGTGCAAAGATAGCATATGTGCATCCCTTGCTTTCCCTAAATCCAAGTTGTGTTTCGCTTAGCTGAGGTTCTATTGTAGTTCGTAATCTTTTCTCAAGAATTGTGCAAAATACTTTTTCCAGTATGACTCAAAAGGGCAATGCCTATGCATTGTGTGCAATCTCTTTTACTGCCTTTGTTTTTCCAAACTGGAATAATTATGGCATTTCCCCAGTCTCGTGATATCTGTTGTTTAACCCAAACATGGTTAAATATTCTGTGTAGCCATGCTGTTCCTACTTCGTCTTGCCCTGGTGATTTATTTAATGGGGCTAATCTGACAGATTCTCAAATTTCTTCTTTCAGTATATCTGTTTCTAGTTCTTCAATGGCATATATAGTCAATAATGAACTTAATGAACTTAGCAGATGTTAATCATGAAAACAAGATAACTGTTAGAATTAGAGAAAAATAAGTAATAAGAGAAATAGAAGTGAGGATAAAATAAAATTTATGAACGCAACAGGAATTAATGAAACAAAACATAAAGGAAAAATATACTGATGTACATTAAAAACGCACCACTATTATATATACAGATGCAGAGAAGCTGGAAAAAAAAGTGCGGGATTGGACTTTCTCTGTGTTTGTCATGAGGTAGAGTGCGAATGGCTGCTGGAAAGTACATGATTCAACCCATGGGTTTGTGTACAGACTACATGAAAACAATGAAAGTTACATGAGCAACACGATTTCCAACAGCTATGACCCTGAAATTGTGTACGCATTGTGCCAGTATACTCCGCACACAAAGGTCGTTGAGACTAACACCCAGTACATGTGCTTGACATGCCACGACTATCTAAAAATGACAGCCAACGAGCCATTGGTATGTTGGAGACCAGGATGAGCTCACGGGCAATTGTCAGAAGGATGCTTTGCCACCACAGCACTATTGTACGATTGACTGGCCTGCCCTATCACCAGACATGTCCCCTATAGAATATCTGTAGGACGAGCTTGGACGCAGAGTCTACAGGCAAGGTTCTGCAGCTAATCTGCAACAGCTCGAAGCTGCTCTTACACGTGAATGGGACTTGATTTCCCAGAATTTCCTTCAGAGGCATGTGCGTTCCATGCAGAGCCGCTGCCAAGCTTGTTTGCTAGCACACGGTGGAAATACCAGATACTGAGGATAGTGTGAATGCATGTTTGTGAAGGTCGAATTTTTGGTTTTCTACCTTGCCTGCACAGAATGCAATGAATTTCATAATCAAATGAACAAATTAATGACAAGCATATATCCATAGGAAAATGAATAAAGATTCCAAATATTTAAACGTGTAAACACTTGTTTATATTTCACATTCTGTTCCTGGATTATACATGTGGTGCATTTTTAATGTGCTTCAGTATATATAAATAGGGAATAATCAACTATGACAAATATTAATTATGACAAAAAAAGATAACTGTCATGAGAATTAGAAAAAAATAGGTAATGTGGGAAATAGGATACAGGAGAAAATATAAAATTGTGAAATGTACAGGAATTAAGGAAAAAAACTATTTAAAACAAATACATACAGATAATAAATGAGCATCCGGCTTCATGCTTGTGTAGGCAAACAGACCTCCCGATGTTGGTTTCAATAACTGCATACACAGTGGGCTTTCAGGCAGGTTTATCAGAGCATCAATCTGTCTGCTCATCGTTTTCAGTGAGGAAATTACCTGAACAGGAAGAACAAGTTATGAAGAAAGAATACACAGTTGAATGATAAATTACACAATTCATTCTACTGCATTAATAATACTCAGCGATTCATAGATTAAATATACCCGTATGTGCTTAAGCTGTGGTAGTGCAGTGGCTAAATGCCAGCTGGTGATCATAGGTTCAAATTTACATCATGGTTGGGAGTCTCCGTGGGGAAGTGGTCAAGCCGTCTGACTCAGGCTCCGATGGCTGTGGGTTCTATCCCAGGCCACGTCCTTCGATTCATGAGTGTATTTTTTAAGAGATTCCTGAGGGTTATCGCTAGAGCTACGGAGTTCATGCTTTGTGCGACGCTTTCGGCAGTTTGCTGCAGAAAGAAACTGAGCCATATGGGATAAAAACCTGGTGCAATGAAGTCGACCCTGTCGACTTTTAAGCGACTTTTTTGTGTGTGCATCATGGCAGATTTTGAACATTTATCTGGTGTGCCAGGTCGACACAGCCAAAAATGGGTTCCAGGAAATGTCTTGGGAGGTAAAGGCAGCTGGCATGATATTGGACACATCACCTTGGAGTGCTGATTATAATGTATACAAATATGGGTCTGCCACTGTATGCCCCATAGCTTAAGTGTGTAAAATGGTCCTTTATGTTTACTTAACACACACGATTGATCTCATTAAGCACACGAACACATGTGTGTGAACAGGGCTGATTTTTTCCAGTGGAGTCCTGATTGGACTTAGTATGAAAAATACAAATGCCTTCATATTTTGAAATGACATGATATGACTATTCCATTATCTTCCCAGGAATACAGGTTTCTTGCCAAATTGGAAAATATGAAGAAAGATAGCACAAATTATTTACTGATATTGTAGATAGATTTTCTAATACTTTGTAAGATATTCAATTCTTTAGTTATCATCTCATAAAGAACTAGAATCATCCAGCATAAAAGGCAATAAAAATAAGACTCTTTTTACATGTCCTAAGATGTATTTGGCATATGAAGCTAGACCCATATTTTTACAGACCGCCTGGCATTGAAAGGTGATGTGGGCAATACCAGGCCAAGCGCCTTTGCACTCCAAGACATTTCCTGATACCCATTTTAGGCAGGGCTGCCCTGGGAACCCAAGTCAATTAAAAATCTGCCTCTTTGTGATTTTGAACTCATGTCAAGCGTTACTTGTTTCATTGTGGCTGCATTAAAAAAAAACTGGTCAAGCCATCTGACTCAGGCTCCAAAGGTTGTCGGTTCGATTCCGGGCCGCATCCTTCAGTTCATGAGTGCATTGTTTCGGAGACTCACGAGGGTTGTCACTGGAGCTGTGGAGTTTGTGCTTTATGCGACGCTTTCGGCAGTTCGCTGCAGAAAGAGACTGAGCCATATGGATAAAAACCTGGTGCAATGAAGTCGACCCTGTCGACTTTTTTGGGGGCTGCATTAGATGTTACCATGGCAGAGTGGCTAGCACATTTGTCTGCCGGCTCAGAGCCATGGGTTCAAATTCTCACGGCGGATTTTTATAAATGAACAATGCTCCTGGATCAACAGTCTAAAATAAGTACCACAAAATATTTTCAAAAGTAAAGGCATCAGGCATAAGACTGACATCACTCCTTGAGCACCGACTAGTCTATGAAAATATAGGCCTAGCAAAATATGCCAATGTGCCTCAAGGTGAGTAAAACAGGTCCTTTACTTACTTATTGTCACTGCACAGAACATCACTGTGCTTGCATATGTAATGGAGCAGTCACAGACTTTTCATAAACAAGTATAGACAACTTTGTACTGATTTGCCCAATATAGAACAATGAGCTGAGATGAAGTGCATTTCTAGAGGTATATTATCATCAAATGATTACCTGTTTAACAATTTATATCATGAACATTGTCAGTGGGTGGGTACATGCTCACACATACATGTTTATACATAGAAGAAGCTAAAGCCATGACAAAAGCAGCCACAAAAGTGTTAAGTATTAGGTTTTCACATATACTAGATCAGGACTAATGATATGGGGGTGACCCGCTCCTTCTCCATCGCCTTTCCATCTTTTCTGACAAGTTCCAAATATTATTCTCCAAATTATCTGGTAACAGCTAGAGGCAACAGGCTGTCAAGAGTGCATGCTCACAGCAAAGGAATTATATCATCATCAACTAGTATACATTTTGTGAGGCTAGGTCAACAAGGTGGGCAGAAAATAGTAAATCACAGAACTGAATGTTTGTTGGCAGCATCCTGTCTTTGTGCTGCCAATTATTTCTGATACTGAGGTGAGTCAAGAACTGACATCACAACACTAAGGACATTCCGACACATGCACTGCATCATCTGCAACTGATACTCTTGTTCCTTATTGCCCTTGTCTGCATCTGATACTGAAGTTCCTTATTGCCATGATATTAAACTGTCCAGCAGCATCTCTCTCTGTCTACCCCTGCGTCTCCTCTCACACTTTCCTGCTGTCACAATGTACACCAGCTTCCCCCTTCCTATACACACGATCTGTGTTGACACAAAAGTAAAATAACCACTATGTTGTTATGGCACCCAAAATGACATACATCTGAAAAATGTAACATACACTATGTGGAGTTTTGACAAGCTGTGACAAATTAAGTAAATAAAAGAGGAAAACATACCTGAACTTTGTGCAGATTAGAGGGAATTATAACAGCACCTCGATGTTGTAATATAAGTGTCATTTTCACCATCAGTGGCTTTTGATCTCTCAAGGCTGAAGATGATGCTTTAAAGAAAAGAATGTTCCACATTACACCAGAACCCAAACATAACACTGAACTTGATTTCAAACTCTTATGAAAGTGCACCATCAAACTTGATTATACCCCTCATGCCTGAGTGAAACAATTCCATGATGAACAGAAGAGTTGGCGGGCAGCCAATCTTCTTTAATGCCTTGAACAGACCCTCATGACTGACCAAATCAAGTGAGATCGATGAAGGCAATAAACAGTGGTTGATTCTTTTTACAGCATTTTCTTGCAGCTGAGCAATGAGAGTATCACATCAACGTTAGAAAGCCACATTTGAAGTCTACGCAAAACAATTCTGGCAAATATTTTGCCAACAATACATAGAAGTCAGATAACCCTACAGTTGTTACAGTCACTCCAATTCCCCTTGTTCTTGTAGTGTTATGATGCTTGAATCTTTGAAATCCTGTGGGACCTGTCCTTCTCGCCAGCACAGCTCTATTACCTGGTGGATCTGTATAGTGCGGATGTCTTTCTCACCCCTCATAACCTCTATTGGAATCCCATCCTTACATGATGCCTTGCCAGAAGCAAGTTCATTAACAGCACACTTAACTTCTGTTATGGTGGGAAGTGTGTCCAGGTGGTCAAGAGTTGGCAGGGCCTCTATGACGTTGAGGGCATCATCCACTAGTTTGGTCTCACTTGAATAAAGCTCCAAATAGTGCTCTACCCATCTATTCATCTGCTGTTTCTTATCAGTGATGATTTCTCCATTCAAGGTTTTCAATGGCGCACTTCTTTTAATTATTGGACCGCAGGCCTTCTTTATCCCTTCATACATGCTTCTGATATTTCCCCTTATCATTTGCATTTTGATTGCACTCACAAAACTTGGTCCAATAGTCATTCGCACACTCCCTGGCTGCCTTTTGCACATCCTTCCAAGCTTGTTTCAGCTCACTGAGAATGTTTTGCATAGTTTTTTTCCTTGTTTCTTAAGAGAGCTATCTTCTTTCTATCAATCAAGGGCTACAATGTCTGGCTGTTTGCCCCAAACCAGTCCAGCCTCTTATGATCCACAATGCCATAAACTCCTGCTGTTGTTTTATAGTCTCCCACTGAACTTTCATGGCTGAAGATAAAACTGAACTAGTAGTAAGTTGTAAAAGTCCTGTAGCAGAAACTTGCCAGAAATATGTGATATCTGAGGACCATCATTCTTCTTCTTCTTCTTCTTCTTCTTCTTCTGCGTTCATTCGGAGAGTTTTTTCGGACGTGATTGCGTTGTGCCTGTTTACAGCAGAGCTGCGATCTTGCATCGTTAGGCTGACACATCCGACTTCCGCAGGCGTTTGTTGACCGGGTTAACCTTCCTGGATGGACCATCCTATTTCATAGGCCTGAATGCAGGGATGACTAGGTGGCCAGTCTTTCCCTCCAGTAGCGAAGACTGAGCACAGCATCAAACTGTCATCCAACCATGTTCATGCCACTGTCAGAGTAACCTTCTAACTGCTAAACCAACACACTCACCAAAGTTTACCTGGCATATGAACAGTAGAATACAGGAAGTTAATATCATAGAAAGAAGTTAATTAGAAGTGATTCTGATTGTAAGTTTAATTAAGAGGATTCTACCTGGCAGATGTTTATCATGATTTTTGTGAATTTGCAGAGAAAGAGTACAAATTATCCACACAAGTTCTGGAAGTGAAGCAGTCAAATTTCTCTGCATGTCAGTGAAGACAACTTCTATCAGTTTTGTATTGAAGCAATAAACTTTCTATGCCTGTCAGTGAATTCACTTGTCAACTTCTTTGAGTTTTGTAGTGAAGCAATCAAATTTCTATGCCTGTGAGTGAAGTAACTTGTCAACTTCTAAGAGTTATGCAGTCAAATTTCTCTGCTTATGAAGTCACTTGTCAAATTCTATGAGTTTTGCAGTGAAGCATTCAAATTTATCTGCTTGTGGGTGAAATCACTTGTCAACTTTTATTAGTTTTGCGGTAAAGCAGTCAAATTTCTCTGCTTGTGAGTTAATTAACTTGTCAACTTCTCTGACACCTCAGCATATTCCTTTTGTTGCTTCCATACCTTTAAGGAGAACCGTGCCAGTACAGAGGTTTGAACACCAAACCACTGCATAGGTAAACAAGTGCAGTTGCTAATACACACACAATAGGGAGTCTCCATGGTGAAGTGGTCAAGCCATTTGCCTCGCGCATCGAAGGTTGTGGGTTCGATTCTAGGCTATGTCTTTCAGTTCATGAGTGCATTTTTCTCAGAGACTCCTAGGGATCGTCACTAGAGCTACAGAGTTTGTACTTTGTGTGGCTCTTTCGGCAGCCCACCTTGCGGAAAGAGACTGAGCCCTATGGGATAAAACCCGCTGTAATGAAGTTGATCCTCTAGACTTTTAGGACTTTTATTTATACACACACTACCACAGTTCCAGAATGAAACGACACATAATAAAATAACTGACACCCTTGTATGGATCTGACACATGATTCAGGGAGAAAAGTTTAGTCATAATGTTTTATCATATGTTGAAAACACATTTTACTTTTCTGTATACACATTCATGAATTGTGAAGGCTGGACAAATAGTAGTGAAATGATGTGGAAACTGAAGGACAATTTATGAGAATGTTGAAAATATCATGGACAGAGGACAAATGTTGAGGTGCAATGTGTTACAAGATCACTCATAAAAATTGTAAGAATAAACAAGTAAAATTTATGGAGCATTTCAATAGAAGAGGTTGGAATAGAGAAATTAGACTTGTGGGGAAATACTGAGCCAGAGAGACAGAGGAAAGCAGAAAGATGTACGTGGACAGTTTATATAGCTGGGAACAAATAATATAAGCACCTCCAACTTCATCAAATATTAAATGACACACAGGATTAAACAGTCTTATGACCTCTAATGTCTGCTCCAGGCACTCGAAGAAGAAGAAGAAGAAGAAGAAGAAGAAGAAGAAGAAGAAGAAGAAGAAGAAGAAGAAGAAGAAGAAGAAGAAGAAGAAGAAGACTTTTTGAGACTCACCAAAGATTGGGTTCATTTGCACAAACTGTCTGATGTCATCATATTGTACAGCAACACTCTTGACATATGCAAACTGTGTAAACTTGCGCGGTTCATCATACTTCTTCTCCTCCAATTTTCGTGCACCCCAAAAGTCCATGATTAAAAAATCTCCCACAGATGGAATGTTTGATCTGGTTTGTTGTGTGGCAAGTCCTACAATGGAGAGATAAATGCTTATAAGCCAAAGATATGCTCCTTGCAAAGCAAAGTTCTGGAACAATTGTACTGATGATACTCCTCCATGCTACAGAATTGATTAGAACCTAATTAGAACTGACCGCGATCTGTGGAGATGTATTATAACCTAAACCAACTGGCAAGGCACATGATGATGATGATGAAAGAAAAATTAATGGCAATGGCAGCTGCAGATGTTTACATAAGTTGTATACTTATACAAGTATAGTTTATATAATTATATACTTTTTACTTCTTTCTTGTTATTGTGAATACATTTTATACTTAAAGAAAGTAGCAATCAACTTAAGATTGTTGATATTTCTATAGAGTCTGACCTGGAGTGGAACAGGTGTCACAAGCAGAATAAGACTCTACTCATCTGATTCTGCACATTTTTCTAGCTGTAAAGCCAGAGCAAGCTTCTTTGAATGCAGGCACAAGATAGTCACTCACTGGGCTTCATTACTAAATACCAGCAATGGTACACAACCTGTGGTGCTATTGACAGATGCAAAATCAGTACTCGAGGCACTCCTGTCTGGGAAATTGCCAGTACGAAGGACACTGCTTTCTGAACTTAGCAGTCAGCATAAGGTCACCATACAGTGGATACCATCCCACTGTGGAGTACCCGGAAACGACAGAGCTGATCAATTGGCTGAGGAAGGAGCCAAAGAAGAACAGCCTGATGTGTCCGTTACATACAACCAAAAGAAAAGAATGATCAAATCAGTCAGAAAGCCACCAAAACCTGCTCAAGATGACTACCACATTATGGATAGACCAGAACAAGTCATTATTCTGCGCCTCAGAACAGGGCACAATAGATTACGCAACCACATGTATACAAAATTTAAGATTGGTGAAACAGCCATGTGCACATGTGGGTTGGCGTCACAGACAGCAGAGCACATACTCCAAGACTCATCATCAAGTGCTGTGCCGGCTGGCGTAGGCGTTCATGGCTCTCCATAGATCTCGGTCTTTGGTTTTCTGGTCAACTCTGCTGCTGATATTCCTCCATGCCACCTTCTCATCAATCCAGCATCATTCCTGGTACCTTGCCGTCGCGATATAAATGTGCGTTCTGAAATCTTGTCTCAGCTATCCTGTCTCTTTCGTACTGGCGCTAGTGCGAGTGAATGCTCAGGTGCTAGAAGTATGGAAGGATGCTAGGAGGCTGTATGAGACTGGGGAAATATAGAATATGGGGGATGTGGAAGCAAGTTATGAAAGTATGTGTTGGTAGGCCAAGCCAACGATGAAGTTCCATCCATGCCAAGGCTAACCCACTTGGGGAGGACAGAACTGGAAGATTACCCTTGGAACATGTGGGGAACATGTATTCTCAAGAAGGCTTCTTGACTCTAAGGCAGAGTCTGATAAGAAGAGTTTGCTAGGGCAGGGGCAGGTGGTCCCACCAGCAAACAGGCTTGTGTACATAGTGGATGTGATCATGTCCTATTCCTATATCCCGAGGGATGGGTTATTGATCCAGCTTATGTTTCTTAATGTACATTGATGATGTTAGGACCGAGTCTAGGGACTCTTTACCTATGTTTAGTTCGATTAACTTAGAACTATAATAACAGCCTTGTATCACTACTGACGTTAGCGACGACTGGTAGATGATTAGGGAGAGGTGAGACCAAAGATCAGACTCGTCATTCTGATTTCTTGCTCTGTTTGACGGGCTGTTCTGTGAGGCCAGCTGACATTTGCAAACCCATGCTATACTACTCTCCATATAGAGATAATGCTTTAGTTATATGCATAACTAAGTAGCATGACTGAGAGTTGAGTAGTTATTGGTAGGATGCATGTGGACTTATGTTTGGGCCAGTATACTCTCACCGGTCACTCTTCCTTTTCAGGAGTTTGCCTGTTGAGGAACCAGTCAACTATAATGTTGTTGGCAGGAAACCACTTCGTGTGACAGAGCGAAGGGTTCAGTTCTTTACTTATCACGCCAGACTCAACCACATCAGGTACCCAATATTGATTCACCATGAGTGAAGGTTGCCTCAAGACATACAACCATCCTGAAGGTGCCCGTGTGAGAAGTGTTGGTTTGTGATTGTTCTGATAAATAGACGACACTCTGTTTTTCTATGAACAGTTCAGCATGTTGAGTAATCATGCTCAATGCCAGGGAACACCGGTCCGTCTAGTTTGACGGGGGTTCTGCCTAAACGCAGAAGTAACTGATCTTCAGACACTTGAATGGTTCTTTGGACAGCTCTAGTGGCAGGTCCTGAGAAGAACTTCACCAAGTAGTGACGTGTGTCAAGGTAACCCGGTGGAAGGGACTATGGGATTATAGTCCAACCTGAATTGTTGCCGTGAAATAGATGTCTGATTCTATTAATGTACTGTTGCAGTATCAAGATTATCAACTGTGTTATCCAAGAACTCAGTAACATTTCAGTAGCCATATCTGATTCTACAAGCAGTGTGACTGTAGGAGACCATTGAATTGGTCTGTGACACTTTTCCATTCATGTTCCGGTGCTGTGAAAAAGGGACCATTAAATTGGTCAATACCATAGCGGTTCTGCAGTAAGACTGTGTTCTGATTGATAGACCATTAGCTTGGTCAGTGTTTAAGTTCATCGAAGTGACTAATACTTGGAGCAATTCCAGGCGGATTGTCTCCCAACTGGTATTGTTCGAGAAGTGTATTAACAGTGACTCCGTGGGAGTGATATAGATGCAGTTGGTCCAGTGAAGTGTGGTCCAGCAGTGACTCTAGTGTTGTGGATCCACGCTCTGGAGACAGAGTGGTCTCCAAGGTTCTAGTCATCTCACTGGAAGGAAGCCGGGTGAGTGGCGGACCGACTGGACGGGACATCTGCATCCAATCTACTTCTCAACTCGATGAAGATACCTACATCTCTGAGTCTATCTCTACTCTATCTTCTATTTGTGTAAATAGATTCTTCTATCAGGATGTTCATTTCAGTTCTATGTTCTCAAGGGTAGAATAAACTATATGTAAGTTGACTTGCTCTTTATATAATGATTGAGTGTGGTCTCGGACGATGCCTCAGTGTTCATTGTTCCACAGGTGTAGGTAGTTAGTGGGGGTCTAGAATCTGGAGGGGCTTGTAGACTTAATTAACTAATATGAGATCAACCACAGAGGAAAAAGGTGTATCTGCTCATCCAACCCCTGGGGCTAGAATACACGGGAGTGCCAGAGACACCTAGGGTGTGGTTCACTCTCGCTACCCAAGGTGAACTCGTCACAGTCACTAGAGCTACAGAGTTTGTACTTTGTGTGGCGCTTTCGGCAGCCCACCTTGCGGAAAGAGACTGAGCCCTATGGGATAAAACCCGCTGTAATGAAGTTGATCCTCTAGACTTTTAGGACTTTTATTTATACACACACTACCACAGTTCCAGAATGAAACGACACATAATAAAATAACTGACACCCTTGTATGGATCTGACACATGATTCAGGGAGAAAAGTTTAGTCATAATGTTTTATCATATGTTGAAACACATTTTACTTTTCTGTATACACATTCATGAATTGTGAATGCTGGACAAATAGTAGTGAAATGATGTGGAAACTGAAGACAATTTATGAGAATGTTGAAAATATCATGGACAGAGGACAAATGTTGAGGTGCAATGTGTTACAAGATCACTCATAAAAATTGTAAGAATAAACAAGTAAAATTTATGGAGCATTTCAATAGAAGAGGTTGAATAGAGAAATTAGACTTGTGGGGAAAATACTGAGCCAGAGAGACAGAGGAAAGCAGAAAGATGTACGTGGACAGTTTATATAGCTGGGAACAAATAATATAAGCACCTCCAACTTCATCAAAATATTAAATGACACACAGGATTAAACAGTCTTATGACCTCTAATGTCTGCTCCAGGCACTCGAAGAAGAAGAAGAAGAAGAAGAAGAAGAAGAAGAAGAAGAAGAAGAAGAAGAAGAAGAAGAAGAAGAAGAAGAAGACTTTTTGAGACTCACCAAAGATTGGGTTCATTTGCACAAACTGTCTGATGTCATCATATTGTACAGCAACACTCTTGACATATGCAAACTGTGTAAACTTGCGCGGTTCATCATACTTCTTCTCCTCCAATTTTCGTGCACCCCAAAAGTCCATGATTAAAAAATCTCCCACAGATGGAATGTTTGATCTGGTTTGTTGTGTGGCAAGTCCTACAATGAGAGATAAATGCTTATAAGCCAAAGATATGCTCCTTGCAAAGCAAAGTTCTGGAACAATTGTACTGATGATACTCCTCCATGCTACAGAATTGATTAGAACTAATTAGAACTGACCGCGATCTGTGGAGATGTATTATAACCTAAACCAACTGGCAAGGCACATGATGATGATGATGAAAGAAAAATTAATGGCAATGGCAGCTGCAGATGTTTACATAAGTTGTATACTTATACAAGTATAGTTATATAATTATATACTTTTTACTTCTTTCTTGTTATTGTGAATACATTTTATACTTAAAGAAAGTAGCAATCAACTTAAGATTGTTGATATTTCTATAGAGTCTGACCTGGAGTGGAACAGGTGTCACAAGCAGAATAAGACTCTACTCATCTGATTCTGCACATTTTTCTAGCTGTAAAGCCAGAGCAAGCTTCTTTGAATGCAGGCACAAGATAGTCACTCACTGGGCTTCATTACTAAATACCAGCAATGGTACACAACCTGTGGTGCTATTGACAGATGCAAAATCAGTACTCGAGGCACTCCTGTCTGGGAAATTGCCAGTACGAAGGACACTGCTTTCTGAACTTAGCAGTCAGCATAAGGTCACCATACAGTGGATACCATCCCACTGTGGAGTACCCGGAAACGACAGAGCTGATCAATTGGCTGAGGAAGGAGCCAAAGAAGAACAGCCTGATGTGTCCGTTACATACAACCAAAAGAAAAGAATGATCAAATCAGTCAGAAAGCCACCAAAACCTGCTCAAGATGACTACCACATTATGGATAGACCAGAACAAGTCATTATTCTGCGCCTCAGAACAGGGCACAATAGATTACGCAACCACATGTATACAAAATTTAAGATTGGTGAAACAGCCATGTGCACATGTGGGTTGGCGTCACAGACAGCAGAGCACATACTCCAAGACTCATCATCAAGTGCCGTGCCGGCTGGCGTAGGCGTTCATGGCTCTCCATAGATCTCGGTCTTTGGTTTTCTGGATCAACTCTGCTGCTGATATTCCTCCATGCCACCGTCTCAATCCATCCAGCATCACTTCTCTTGGTCTACCTCTGCCTCTCTTCCCCTCGATCTTTCCAGTTGTTACGATGTTCTCCAATGCCTCTCTTCTCATCACATGACTGAGGAAAGCTGTTTGTCTCTGTCTTATTGTTGTATATAATGTTCTAGTTTCGTTAGCCTGTTTCAGGCAGTCGTCGTTAGTTACTCTGGCAGTCCAAGGAATTCGCAACATTCGTCTCAGGAACCACATCTCTGTTGCTTCTAATTTCTTCTTAATTTGTTCATTTACATTCCAAGATTCACTGCCATACAGCAAAACTGGTTCTACATAGCATTTCAGCACTCTCTTTCTTACATTCAGTGATAGTGACTTATTGCATAATATACTCTTCATTTTCTGAAATGCGGCTTTTGCCTGCCCTATTCTGCTCCTAATCTCTGTTGTACATCTTCCATCTGATGTTATAAATGCCCCTAGGTATCTAAAATTATCAACTTGGTTAAGGATTTTCCCTTCTATTTCTATGTCACATTTTGGTGTCACCATTTTCTTTGATATTACCATTGTTACTGTTTTCTTGATATTCAAGGAGAGTCCTTTCCTTGCACTCTCTGTTACTACAACGTCTAATAATTGTTGTAGGTCTGTTAAATTATCCGCCACCAATACTGTCATCTGCATAGCGTATACTATTTATATTATAACCTCCAACTAGTATTCCTGGCATCTCTTTGATCTCTCTCATTATTACTTCGCTATACAGGGAGAAAAGATCTGGTGACAAGACACACCCTTGTCGTACTCCTAGCTTTATCTGTTCATAACTACCCTCTTTATTTCCCATTTTAATTGCTGCTACTTGGTTCCAGTAAATATTCTTTATTATTCTTAAATCTTTTCCATCAGTGTTGATATCTTCCAACATTTTAATCAGTTCATCATGTTTTACTTTATCAAATGCCTTAGTATAATCTATGAAGCACAAATATATGTCTCTCTGTTTCTCTATTGACCTTTCTATTAGTGTCCGTAATGTATAAATTGCATTGTTTGTGCCCTTTCCTTCCACAAATCCATACTGTTCTTCACTAATTTCCATTTTTATTTTATTTTTGGTTCTTCTCATTATGATTTTGAGTAGAAGCTTAGTGATATGGTTTATAAGGTTAATTGTACGAAAATCTTCACAATCAATTGCTCCTGGTCTTTTTGGTATAGCTATAAATACAGATTTCAGCATATCACTGGGTAAATATCCACTGCTGTAAATATCATTCAACATTTTGGTTAATATTGATAGCAACAGAGAAATTACTAAATACCAGCAATGGTACACAACCTGTGGTGCTATTGACAGATGCAAAATCAGTACTCGAGGCGCTCCTGTCTGGGAAATTGCCAGTACTAAGGACACTACTTTCTGAACTTAGCAGTCAGCATAAGGTCACCATACAGTGGATACCATCCCACTGTGGAGTACCCGGGAACGACAGAGCTGATCAATTGGCTAAGGAAGGAGCCAAAGAAGAACAGCCTGATGTGCCTGTAACATACCACCAAAAGAAAAGAATGATCAAATCAGTCAGAAAGCCACCAAAACCTGCTCAAGATGACTACCACATTATGGATAGACCAGAACAAGTCATTATTCTGCGCCTCAGAACAGGGCACAATAGATTACGCAACCACATGTATACAAAATTCAAGATTGGTGAAACAGCCTTGTGTACACGTGGATTAGCGTCGCAGACAGCAGAGCACATACTCCAAGACTGCCCAAAATATAACATATCTAGGCAAACCTTCTGGCCTAGAGCGACGACAGTGGAAGATAAACTCTATGGACCGCTGTGTGAACTGAAAAAGACAGTTCAATTCATACAAGAGACAGCATTGCAGTTATAGACATATTTCAAGCGAACGAAAGAAGAAGAACTGGGCTTCATTCTCATAAGGTGATCTATGGACCTGTCCGAAGTGCAATGCTAATGATCTTCATTAATTACTTGAGCAAGTTTATATAGGAGATGTTATCCTGAGTTATTTCACATACATGCATTGTTACATTCAATGTACCTGTAACCCCAATAAATACAAGGCTTTGACCTTCTTTCTCTTTGTGTGGTTGCCAAGGTTTGCAAGTGCAGTAAACATCTAATGTCACTGAAGGTCGCAAGCTACACATTTTCCAGTCTCTATAAATCTGAAAAAATTTAATACTTGGATATCAGAGTTTAGTCATTTTTTTTTTCTTAAAAAGTTGAAACAAATTTTAATTTACTATAAACATTTATAGACATGGCATTAAATATTTAGAAATTACCGCCTGACTGTGTGTCAACTGGCTCTCTCTCTCTATCTATCTCTCTCTCTCTCAGACCTATAATTAAAGACTGAAAAATCCAGACTTGACAGAAGTTTGAAAGAAATGGACTTAAAAAAAGATTTCTCCAAATTCTAAGGCGGTATGTTAAAAATTCAGATTTCAGGATGAATAGACAAACTGACATATTTTGCTAGCTCATTTCTGAACTAATACACATTTTTTCTATATATCAAAACAAATATTTTTAATCATTCATTTTACACTCAGTACTACTGCATGTGATGCACTTTCATGTTTCATCTGCAGAATCTTCTATAGTTTTCCTGAAATACTTTCATATATAACCTGTTTTCAATTTTGTTATTTCTTTCTAATAAATTTATTGCGCGGTGCAGGGAGCCGCCCTAGCACAATGGCTGGCATGCTTGCCCACCAGCCCAGTGATCATGGGTTCAAATTTGCATCAAAGCAGATTTTTAAAGTAACCTGAATACCCAGGTTGAGCATGCCTAAAACGGTACTAGGAAATGTCTGGGGAGGTAAAAGAAACTGGCATGGTATTGAACACATCACTCAAGTGCTACCCGGTCTATAAAACCGCCATCATGTGCACATATACAAGAGTTGTCCAGAAAGTATTAGAATTTTGTCAGCATAACCCAAAGACAAAGATTATTAAGTTTAATTTCTACTCCAAAGTGAACAATGTACATCTGACAGTTGGTGGTGGAATAGGCAAGTATCAGCAGTTTTCCACCTATTATTTTTTTTTTTAATGATGTCGGACCAGTTGACTATAGTGTACCAAAAATGAATAAAACTCTCATGTCCATTAAGAGTTAACTAGTTTTGATCCCATAGGCTACTCTATAAAGTACCAACCAGATGGAAGGCAAGAGTTAAACAAAATAACAAAGTTTTTCACAGGAAATGTGACACTGTAATAGGTTTTTCATAGGAAATGTGACACTGTAATAAGTTTTTCATAGGAAATGTGACACTGTAATAAGTTTTTCATAGGAAATGTGACACTGTAATAAGTTTTTCATAGGAAATGTGACACTGTAATAAGTTTTTCATAGGAAATGTGATACTGTAATAAGTTTTTCATAGGAAATGTGATACTGTAATAAGTTTTTCATAGGAAATGTGATACTGTAATAAGTTTTTCATAGGAAATGTGATACTGTAATAAGTTTTTCATAGGAAATGTGATACTGTGATAAGTTTTTCATAGGAAATGTGATACTGTAATAAGTTTTTCATAGGAAATGTGATACTGTAATAAGTTTTTCAAAGGAAATGTGGCACTGTAATAAGTTTTTCAAAAGAAATTTGGCACTGTAATAAGTTTTTCAAAGGAAATTTGATACTGTAGTAAGTTTTTCAAAGGAAATGTGACACTGTAATAAGTTTTTCAAAAGAAATGTGACACTGTAATAAGTTTTTCAAAGGAAATGTGATACTGTAGTAAGCTTTTCATAGGAAATGTGATACTGTAGTAAATTTTTCAAAGGAAATGTGACACTATAATAGGTTTTTCAAAGGAAATAAGATACTGTAATAACTGACCGTCTCCCAACATTCCAGAATGAGCAGCTTCATGGTTATGTCCACATATTCCTTAAATGTTGAGTAATATATTCTGAGTTGACAGCAGGCATCTTCCACTTTTTGTTGTCCACCAAACAATGCTGGTAGACTCTGAATTTTTTCTGAGATAATAAAACAAACACATGCAATTTAAAGTAAAAATCCAAGGTCCATTTTACTGAGATAATAAAACAAACACAATTTAAAATAAACATTAAAGGTCCCTTTTACTGAAATAATAAAACAAACACAATTTAAGGTCAACATTAAAGGTCCCTTTTACTGAGATGATAAAACAAACACAATTTAAAGTCAACATTAAAGGTCCCTTTTACTGAGATAATAAAACAAAAACAATTTAAAGTCAACATTAAAGGTCCCTTTTACTGAGATAATAAAACAAACACAATTTAAAGTAAACACTAAAGGTCCCTTTTACTGAGATAATAAAACAAACACAATTTAAAGTCAACATTAAAGGTCCCTTTTACTGAGATAATAAAACAAACACAATTTAAAGTCAACATTAAAGGTCCCTTTTACTGAGATAATATAACAAACACAATTTACAGTAAACATTAAAGGTCCCTTTTACTGAGATAATAAAACAAGCACAATTTAAAGTCAACATTAAAGGTCCCTTTTACTGAGATAATAAAACAATTTAGTTTAGTCGATGGATCAACATCACGGCACACGGGTGCAACCCATAAGTGCTCCGTTCTCCTCCTAACTCAAACCTGAGTCTGGAGAAACTCAGCTAAGTGCACGAACTCTGTAGCACCAGCAAAGATCCTGAAATACTTTGGGTAGATTTTTAACTCGAATAAAACAAACACAATTTAAAGAAACATTAAAGGTCCCTTCTACTGAGATAATAAAACAAACACAATTTAAAGTAAACATTAACTGCCCTTTTACACACTTAAGGTACAATGGGCATAATGAGCTAAGATCCATTTTCTTATAGAGCAAATGGCACTTGGTGGGTGACGTGGTCTGTAGCGTGCCAGTGGCCTTTACTTCCCAAGACATTTCCTGTTACCTATTTAGGCTGGGTCGACCTTGGAGCCGTGGTCAATTTAAATTTGAAGCTGCGCTGATGTGGGTCCAACACAAGACCTCCGGTATGGCATCTAGCTGCTACGCTACCGTGGCTACCTTTAAAATACTGACTACCAATCATACAGTACATGTTACAGGTGGGTTCTAAGAATATCTTGGATACAGAAAAGATCAAATACAAAGAATATCTTGGTTACAGTATAGAAAAGAACAAATGCATCCATACGACAAGAACTGAATATTGAAGAAGGTTGGTTATTAAAGACAATAAAACAAAGAAAACTGAAATATTTTAGTCAGTTAATACGTCATGAAAGTTTGGAGAGAACAATAATGGAGGGGTATATACCCGAGAAGAGAAGAAGAGGAAGGCCAAAGTAAAGATGGGTGCAGGATGTGGCAGACAATCTCCAGATGGGCTATCAGACGCAGGACATTTTTACTTCACGTCCTTGACTTGGGGATGTAAATTACAAGTACCTCAGAAGCTGGAGTGGGTTCACCTGACGACAGATACTGGTAATAAGGAAAGCTAATCCACACACAAAGACCAGTCCAGTGCACTAGAAGTAGCAGCATGTCTATAGACTAGCTGCGAGTTCAAAGCGAGCGAGAAAGAAAACAAAAACAAAACACAAAGACAACACCCATCAAATGTCGATTGGTCTATAAAAATATGAGGCCAGCACGATAATGTCCAATATGAAAGAAAACAAAAACAAAACACAAAGACAACACCCATCAAATGTCGATTGGTCTATAAAAATATGGGGCCAGCACGATAATGCCCAATATGAAAGAAAACAAAAACAAAACACAAAGACAACACCTATCAAATGTCGATTGGTCTATAAAAATATGGGGCCAGCACGATAATGTCCAATATGAAAGAAAACAAAAAAACAAAACACAAAGACAACACCCATCAAATGTCGATTGGTCTATAAAAATATGGGGTCAGCACGATAATGTCCAATATGTCTCAAGCTGTGTATAAGAGTCCTATAGTTTACTTACTTTACAATATCTCTAAGCCACCCTTATATAAGCCGGCTCCGCAGCGAAGGGGTTACAGACGCAGTTCGAAACACATCTATAGGTGATTTGTCAGCAGACCGCTTTACGCTGATTTTTTAATGAAAAGGTATGGGTGCCAGTCGTTCAAAAAGCAATGGCAAACTACTGAACGTAAACTTGCCCAGGAATCATAAACAGCCAAAAAATGCTGGATTGATTGCTACGTCCTGTAAAGGATATGCAACTAACTTTACCCCTACATAGGCAGAGGATGTTTGCTTGTACCTCAGAAAAATGTTTCATACCCCTACAGCAGTACTTCATCTTCACATACAATACACACATGAAATTAACCTTTTTCTTTCAACCACATTGTATTCCAATGAAGTATTGTTGTCAGAAAATACAACTTTGCTTCTGGCCTATTCTTGGCATTTTCTATCGGTTGTAAAACAACTGCCTGTGGTTTGGTGGCCTCTCGTCTTTGTACTGACTGACGCTCGCGATAAAGATCGAATGTTACTTTAGGTGCAGCTTTTTTCCCTTCATTTTGTTCTGAAGGTTTACTACTTTTTAAGATTCCATGATGGCTAGATAGGGTTTCTGTTGATTGTTTTAAAACACCTTGCAATGATGGTAAACCTCGGCCATTTGGATAAACTCTTTCTGATGAAACTCCTGGTTGAGATGGCAAGGCAACATCTGCATGTATGAACTTGGCAGAAGATGATAGGACTGTCTCAGCAGGGGATGTGTCTGATGAGCTAGAGACTGGCAGAATCACAGCTGTATGTGTTTGAGTGCTGAGTTTATCAGGTAAAGATCCCGAATCTTTATGACAATTGGACATTACCAAAGATTGATCTAGAGATGGTTCTTTTGACTCTGTGGAAGATGTCGCTGATGAAGCTGGAGTTTCTAAGCTGACTGCTGGATGGGCAGGCATAGCAGTGCTTGCGGCAGAAGACGATATATTTCTGCTAGCAGCCAAGGGGCAGAATAAGGGCACAGAAGGCAACACATCTTTTTGAGTACTATTTTTGTTACAACAAACACCATTCAGAGGTTTCCCACCTGACGCATTCTTAGTTTTATCTTGCAATTCTTTATCATCTGAAGCTAATCTACCCTGACTTGGCAAACCAGATGCTAAATGTTTTTTGCTTACGGGGAGATTAGCACTAAGAATAGGCAACCCTAGATTCATCATATCTTGTGTTGATGGCATAGCCACATCCTGATTATCATCATTCATCAAGCTTTTTGCCTGTTGATCATTCACAATTTTATCTTGCAATTGTTTATCATCTGAAGCTAATCTACCCTGACTTGGCAAACCAGATGCTAAATGTTTTTTGCTTACGGGGAGTTTTGCACTAAGAATAGTTAATTCTAGATTCATCATATCTTGTGTTGATGGCACAGCCACATCCTCATTATCATTCATCAAGCTTTTTGCTTTTTGATCATTCACAATTTTATCTTGCAATTGTTTATCATCTGAAGCTAATCTACCCTGACTTGGCAAACCAGATGCTAAATGTTTTTTGCTTACGGGGCGTTTTGCACTAAGAATAGGCAACCCTAGATTCATCATATCTTGTGTTGATGGCATAGCCACATCCTCATTATCATCATTCATCAAGCTTTTTGTTTTTTGGTCATTCACAATTTTATCTTGCAATTCTTTATCATCTGAAGCTAATCTACCCTGACTTGGCAAACCAGATACTAAATGTTTTTTGCTTACGGGAAGTTTTGCACTAAGAATAGGCAACCCTAGATTCATCATATCTTGTGTAGATGGCATAACCACATCCTCATCATCATCATGATCATTCATCATGCTTTTTGCCTTTTGATCATCAACAGGTTTCACTGATCGAGACTCCATCATGCGGTTTTGCAGCGCAAGCTTTGCTAACTCCACTTGAGAAGTAAGGCATCCTTTGGTGACTTCTTTAACCTTTTTACTCCTTGGTCTTTTGAATTTTGATGTGTTTTTTGCCACAGTGGTGGATTTATGTTTGCCACCACTGCTGTCTCCTTTTCTCGCAGTGATCCATGTATGTTCTGAAGATGTATTTTCTGCTGATACGACCTTTAATCTTTTGGAATATGGCAAATGGGTATTAAGCTCCTTATTTTCTGTTGATCGTTTTCTTCCTGCTATTCCACTGGAGCCTTCAGTGTGAAAATCACGACATTGTGCAATACACTTCCTTTTACTTGATGTTTCAGTGTCTTGGACAGCAGGTCGTTTTATAGAACCAAGATTACTTTTGCTAAGACCAAATGTTTTCTCTCTGTGACGTTGATGAGTCAAGTCTTGCTGCAACGGATGGGTGTTTAAGGATATACCTGTAGCCATACATGAGTCCTGCGCTGACAGTCCTTTGGCATCAGGTATCTGCAAAATGTTTTCTCCACTAGAAGATACATTCTTTGCATCTCTAGTAGGTGAAGAAAGACAAAACGACCCTGTAGTATTTGCATCTTTAACAGTGGGAGAATTTTGCTGGCAATTTACAAAATATGGACTCTGATCATCCTGCCCACTAGAATTGTTAACATCCTCAGGTGGCTGTTGGACTTTTTGTGAGCTGTTAAATGAAAGTCTTTTAATAAGATTGGTCACAGCTGAACTATTTCTTAAGCTTTGCAAAATACTTTTGGCTGTGAGAAAATTCTGATTATCTGAATTCTTTTCACTTATCTGCAAATGGTGAACATTACTGTCTTGAATGTTTGTGCTAATGTTTCCTTCTTTGTTATACTGTGTAGCTTTACTTGGCAGAACAGAATCGTCTGGTTCTGATGTAAGTGACTGCAATTGTTTATGAATCTGGTTCTCTAAGTATTGTAGTGATTGCCCCTGTGCAGACAGGGGGTCATTACTCTTCATCTGCGTTTCCAAATCACTCTGAATCTGTTTTTCTCTGGAGCCATTACCAATCACAGAAAGATGTGCGACTACTATTGTTTCATGTGGAACTAGTGTTTGTACATGACACACACTGTTTAGTGTTTCAATTACATTAATTTCTGCTTCCTTGTTACAAGAAGATGTGGTAGCTAGTGCATTTTTCTAGGCCTACAGAGTTTTGCTCTTCAAATGATGAGGTGTCCACTTCTGTTTCCACACTAAAAGGATCTTGGCTGTTGTCACTAACCATTGAAATATCCAATGTTTCTCTATCATATGGGCTGTCAATTTCCAGTCTTGGTGGAGAATCTATCAAAGTTTCAACACTGAATGGGCCATGAATGTCTTCATTAAATGATGTAGAAACTGCCTGTGTTTGAAGAGCATAAGGGTCTTGGTCTGTGGCTAATGAACTTGAATCTTTCTGTGTTTTCATAATGAAGATACAATCAGAGTCATTGCTAGAATCATCATCTCTGCGCGAAGTTGTAGAGGCTGCAGTTGTTTCTCTGTTAGATATACCATGTTCTGTTACAGGTGAAACATCTGTTTTCATTTGAAGTAAACAATTGTTCTCTATATTTCTCCTCAGAGAAGAAGAAGCTGCAAATTTCTCTCCATCCTGGTCTTCTAAAGATGAGACATTGGTCTCCATATCAAAAGGATCCTGAGTGTCCACAGACGAGGATGGAGAAAGGTTCTCTCTATCAGTTGGACAATGATGGTTTGATTTTGAATCTGCCAGTTTTTCTGCAGTGTGCAAACATGTTTCACCTACAGTGGGAGACAGTGCAAGTGTCTCTCTATTGTATGGACTTGGACTGTTTCTTTCCGGTTGAGACATTTTCTGTGTTGCCTTGTTGTACAAATTCTCTTCATCTTGACAAGCAGCAAGCATTTCTCTTTCACAAGGATATCTATCTTCAGAAGCAAGATGGAAAGCTTGTGTCTCACAGTCACTTGGATCTTGAGTGTCTTCTTCATCCATAGAGGTTATAGACATCTTGTTACCACTCAGAGTGTGATCACGTTTATCTAACAGAAAATTGCTCTGTGTTGGAATGTTGTAAAAGTCACCATTTTCATTTCTCTGAGAACTTGCTAGCGTCTGCTGTTCATAAAGGCATCTATCTTCTAAGGCTGCTTCTGAAGCAAGAGGGAAAGCCTCTTGGTCACTTGGATCTAGAGTGTCTTCTTCATCCAGTGAGGTTATAGACCTCTCGATACCACTCAAAATATGATCACTTTTATCTGACTGAAAATTATTCTGCGTTGGCATGTTATAAAAGTCATCAATTTTGTTTCTCTGAGAACTTGCTAGTGTCTGCTGTTCATAAATATCTTCTTCTAAGGCTGCTTGCTGATTTCTCTTTGTCTCCTTGTTAAGTACAACCTCTGTGACATCATCCACTGAAGTTAAACCACCACACTTTTCTCTGTCATATAATTCATGGTCATTGTCTTTTGATAGAACATATCTTTGTGTTTCTATATTGTATACACTCTCAGAATCTTCATGTGAAGAATTTGCAAGTGTCTGTCCTTCATAAATGTATTTCTCATTTGAGGACAGTTGTTCTTGTACTTCGTCATCAAAAGATCTTGTGTAGAGTCATTCAGCAAGGGAGAATCTGCGAGTGTCTGAAGTTCATACAAATGGCAGTCATCTTCCTCTGGCTGAACATTTTTCGCTGTTGCTGCATCTTCGGAATTGTGTAATTCATTACCTGGAGAAAATTGTTGCGTTTGTGCTCCGTAAACATCATCATCGTCTGATTCTAACTGATCATGATCTTTTGTCCTGATGTCAAACTGATCCTGTGCGTCAGCATCATTCAACAAAGGAGAATCTGCGAGTGTCTGAATATCAAACAAATGGCACTCATCTTCCTCTGGCTGAACATTTTTCGCTGTTGCTGTATCTTCGGAATTGTGTAATTCTTTACCTGGAGAAAATTGTTGTGTTTGTCCTCCGTAAACATCATCATCATCTTCTGATTCTAACTGAACGTGATCTTTTGTCCTGATGTCAAAGTGATCTTGTCTATCATCATCATTCAATAATACTGTATCTGCTTGATAATCTGTAACCTCCGACTGAACAATTTTCTGCGTTGCCACATTGTATGAAGTTTGCAATTCTCTAGCTGGTGAAAATACTTGTGTCTGTCCTTCATAAGCACTGTCTTCGTCTGACACTAGCAAATGATCATCATCTTGTGTAGTGAAGTCAAACTGATCCAGTGTGTCACCATCATTTAATAATGCCACAGCTGCTTGATCGTCACTTGATTCAGACTGAACATTTTTCAGTGTTGCTATATCGTGTGAACTTTCCAACATTTTACCAGGTGGGAATACTTGTGTCTGCCTTTTGTAAGCATCATTGTCTTCTGACAGCAGCTGATCATTTTCTTTGGCAGTGATGTCACTCTGATCCTGTGTGCCTCGATCATTCACTGAAGCACAAGATGTATGAAAACCACTTTTACACTTATCATGTTTTGCTAATTTAATACTGTCCAAACCCTCTGTGCTTGGCACATTTAGTTTATCCTCCCTTACGAAGAAATAATCTACATCTTTTTCTCTGCCTTTTTCATTTTTGTTATTCTCTTCTGGTTCTGTATTGAACTGCGTCTGCAGCAGGGTAAACACACTCTCAGAATGTTCACTGCTTGAAGATGATACGGAAAGTGTTTCCTTGTTATATGGATCTGTGTCATGATCGTCATCTTCAAAAAATTCCTGTATTTCCATCGTGAATACACGTCCCACATGTGATTTATGTGATACTGGAAGCTGCTTATCGAGTGAATGATGTTCTTCCATCAACACATCAGAATTATGTTGTGTTTCAAGGCTATATGGATCTTGTGTGTCTGCATTCAGCATTGGAGAAACATTAAGTTCATTTTCTTCATGTCGATTTTGGTCACATAAATTCTGTTTTGTTATGAAATCCAGAGTTGTGTGCATTTTATTCTTAACTTGAATCTGTGCATATTCATCATTGTCGACTTGAATCTGTGCATCTTCATCTACTGTGCTGGAAACTGGAAGTGTGGCCACATCATAGTGATTCTGATCGTTTGTTTCTGATGGGTAACCTACTTGTGTCTCAGCAGTGAACGGATCTTGGGTGTCAGCACCTTCACAAGAAGACACTGATGCACTAATATTTTCTGATGATTTGCCAAGTCTGTCAAGTGTGACAGGTGAACTTACAGCTCTACTGCTCTTCAAGACATCAACATAATCTTTACATTCAACTTCAAATTCATCATCTGAGTGTGTTGTATAGTCTATCTGAGTATGTGCAAAATATGCATCAATATCATCTATCTGTGATAAAAAAATGTCATCGACATCATCATCAACAGTGCTCTTTGCTATGTCATCTATGTTAACTTCAGATGGTTCATTACTGTCATTCTTATTTGTTTCAGTATTAGGGTTTTCCTGGTCTAAATCATCAAAGCTGCTGTCCATTCCATCGTATATTTCAAAGTCTGAAGGATCATCAATTTCATCAGCTAAACTACAGTCTGGCACATCTTTTACCACAATTACATCATTTTCATTTAGTTGCTTATTATATGTCACTTTATCATCACATTTACCGTCAAGCAAGTTATGGTTGTCTTTTTCATACAACGCTGATCTCCATTCATTTTCAGTACAATTCTGCTCATCTTCCTGTTTATCTGAAAGGTTAGTCAGAACTGACTGAGTCATGAAAAACTCATCATCATCTGAATCTAATATATAAACCTCATCATTGATCTCAGAATACATAGAAGAATCTGCTGCACCAGTAAAGGCATTATCATCAACTTCCTCTTTCACCACTGCAATGCCAGCATCTGAAGTCTGGCTGCTCCCTCCAAGAGATACTGCAACAGTGACACTGAAATCTGCAGCTGCAGATGGTTCTAGTTCACCTACTACCGGAATTTGAGGTTCCGGAATTTGAGGTTCGAGTTCAACAACCAGGTCATTCTGATCCTGATCTTTTTCAGATGCTGTCAGACCACCATCTTTTCTAGAACCTGACGTGTGTTCGAGAGAGACTTGTTTGTTTTCATTCGGATGATTTAAACGTTGTTCTGCCATCAAAGTTACCTGCAGTCAACACTTGACCATCCACTTTATTCACATCGGAACTGTCTTCTCCTCCATCTTTCATGCAGTTCTCAGATTCCTGTCTTTTTGAACAATGCGTGTCCTGAAGAGATTCACTCATAAAATCATCATCTGAATCGAATACATAAATTTCTTCATCTTTGTCAGAATAATGAGGGGATTTTTCTTTACCTCTCAAGGCACTATCACAACCCTCTTTCTTTGCAACTTCAAGGTCTGTCCCAGTATTTAACTTTTCAGTATTTAACTGTCTTCTTGGAGATTTGGAAGAGATGCTAACATGTGAAGTCTCAGAGGACTTCATTTCCCCTGACTGCAAGAGTTGATCTATTTTACTGCCAGTACTACACTCTGGTTGTGTCCTTTCTACCACCTGTTGGTCATCCTCTGCAGTATCAAGCATATCTATCAGATCGGTCAACTTCCCATTGAGATCATCTTCAGGATTATCATTGCCAGAAACAGAGCATTCAGTAAACATACTGCTCTCAGATGAGATAACGTCTTCACTTGCAGACTTGTTTACATCATTCTTCATTGGTGACAGTAAATCAGTGTGACTGACTTCTTCAGGCAGATGTAATGATGTAGGAGGTGATGGTATAGGATATTGAGACAACATAGGAGGAGAACATTCTTCAAATGAATTACTTCTATACATGCTGGATGGTCTTTTCTGTAATGAAGGCATTGAGCTTACAGACGTATTAGATGACACAGTAGCCAATCTGGGAATTCCTGAATCTCTGTTTGCATTATTCTGGTTGTCTATTGTTCCTTGGTCAGGAATCTCTTGAGATAATAAAGAACTGCTGAAGCTATTATAAAGAGCTGGAAATGTCTTCCGGACACTAGAATGACATGAAGCACTTGAGCTCAAGTTGCCTGCAACTGGTTTATTGATTTTACAGCACTGTTTTACATCTGTGGAAGAGTTTTGTTTCTGAGACAATGATGTAGACTTGCTCATCTTCAAACCCAGAGTTTTCTTATTCAAGCCTGATTCTCCTATGTGACATAATTGAACTTGACTTTCATTAATCTCTTCTGTTTCTTCATCAGAACTAATAACCACTGCCTCTTCTGCGAGTGCCTTCTTTGAATTCTGCTTCACAGAGGCAGACACAATTTTCGAAGTAAGTAATTTTGTTAAGGCTGATCGTTTTTGTTTTAAACGTTCTAGCAAAACATGTGAAAAACTACCAGAACTAGATGCCTGGCTGTGAGACAGTTCTGGTCTGGCACTGTCTTTCTGCGAAGGAAAGTCACAGGAAACATTTTCTTGTTTTTCTTTTTCATTCTTGGACAGTGTTCTATCGTGATGAATTAAATGTGAATTTGCACCAACAGTTTCTAAAGCTCCAGGTTTTGTTTCATGGTGCATTGTATTTTCTCTCACACTTGCGTTTAAATTACGAGAGTGTGCATTACGATCGGGTGAATCATCTATCACAATTGCATCTTCAGGTGACTTTCGTTTTGATGTTTCTTTCACAGCTTTGGTAGCAAACTTAGTTTCCTTGGTCTGATTTTGTAGTTTTGGTGTTGCTTCAATGTCTGTCAGAATCTTCTTTTCATGAGAAAAATTATCAAATAAATTCTTAAACGTATTTCTGGAAGCATCTGATGTTGAACTACTACACGGCTCCTGCTTCTCACTACCTGTAAGCTGTGGTGATTTAACTAGGGATAATTTAGCTGTCTTTCTTACATTTGATGCATTACCAGACCACTGACTCTGAGAACATGGCAAATCTGTTTCAGCTATTTTCATATCATCACTAGAGCTGGACGATGACATGCCGAAACTGTCAAACAAGTCCTTCCTCACTCTCCTTCCTTTAGAGTTCTTTTTATGCTGTTCTGTGCGGCACTTGTTTTCCCTTCGTCTCTTTTCATGAGACAGAACACTGTGCTCGTGTTCAGTCTGTAGCTCACTTTCAGCTACTTCATGTTGAGAGGAAATAATTGACAATTGACTTTGTGAAGACGAATTTAACTCACAAATACCAAACATGTCAGGAGTGTTGCTGTCCTTGTTTCTTGAATGATTAGCATTACGTTCTGTTATGTTAGATCTAACTGATGTGTTATTTCCAATACTCTGACCTGTGGAGTGACGTTTAAATAATTCACAGTTATTGTCTGTGATAGCACTGGAATCTGTCTTTGGAGCTTCCAAGCAGCTGAACAGAGGCTGCCTTGGTCTCGACTTTGTTTCTATATTTTCATCTGATTGGTCATCATTTTCCCTACGTTTCTTTTTCAGAGACAGACTATGCCTGCGTCTGTTTTGTGACTGGCTGCCAGAAGTGTTCTGTTGCGAAAAAATACTCCCACCGCTACTTGACAATATCAAATCACTGTCTTGTGACGATGAGCTAGACTCAATTTCATTAACTGTATCACCCATACTTCTTCAGCAATGACCAAAATAATTTGTCACATAAGGTTTCAATCATATAATGTTTCCATGCCTTTCAGACCTTTTGTTTCTCTTATTTTCATTTGTATAGATTTCCACTCCATTTAATTACACACCCATCCAGAGCACTTCCTTAAATTGCTGTTTGTCATGAGAAACAAACTGGCATAACCATGAAGTCATGTGTCTATCACTTTAAGTAACGATGACTTGGCATTGTCAACCAGTTTCAGAAGTAAAAATGCTGTACTGTAGTCAACGAGTTTCGGATGATAACTGTCCTGAAATTAAAAAAAAAAAGAAGATATATATAACAACTTTAAACTACATTGATTGATAGAAAATAACATGGAACAACCTTACGACAATCACAGTTCAGAATTACAACACAAAATACAACTTGTCTCAAAGTGTAATTGTATTTGTGTTTGTAATTTGCCAGCTACGTGGCGAAGAGGTGACAGACGTGTTCAATATGCAGCTCTTGGCGATTTGACAGCAGACTGCGTTGAGTTGTTTTCCAAAAATGATGGTATGAGTGCCAATCGTTCAGAAAGCAATGGCAAACTACTGAACATAAACTTCCAAGAGATCACAAACAACCAAAACATGTTGGGTTGACTGCTATGTCCTGTAAAGGATTTATAACTAACTTTAATCTTTTTGTAATTTTAGTTTATGAACACATACAAAATAATTTCAAAACTTAACCTAAAGCCTCGCACAAACAAATATCTTACATATTCATAAATATGATGATGAAAAAAAAAATAACGTATTAAATTTTATATGTAATGTTGTTTTTTTTTACATTGCGGCCAAAATTATTTATCGAACCCGAAAATTCGGCGCACACATTATTTACATTCCCAATAAAACACAAGTAAGAATGAGCTGATCCACGACTCTGGTGATCGAGTGAAATGGCGAGTCATGACCGCCCACGCTTTCCGGCATGGTACATGATTGATTGATTGATTGAAGAATGAGTAAACCAGAACCTTTATTAGAGGAAGATCAGTCAGCGATACAAAGTCTGAAGAAAGGGAAATGGCAACATTGTGATGACTGGAGAAGCTGGCATCAGTATCTATCATGCACTATGTTTGAAAATCTGGAACAGTGCTGTTTGCACAATGCACCAATGAACTAATCCAGGCAGGAGAAGCTGGCATCAGTATCTATCATGCACCATGTTTGAAAATCTGGAACAGTGCTGTTTGCACAATGCACCAATGAACTAATCCAGGCAGGAGAAGCTGGCATCAGTATCCATCATGCACTATGTTTGAAAATCTGGAACAGTGCTGTTTGCACAATGCACCAATGAACTAATCCAGGCAGGAGAAGCTAGCATCAGTATCTATCATGCACTATGTTTGAAAATCTGGAACAGTGCTGTTTGCACAATGCACCAATGAACTAATCCAGGCAGGAGAAGCTAGCATCAGTATCTATCATGCACCATGTTTGAAAATCTGGAACAGTGCTGTTTGCACAATGCACCAATGAACTAATCCAGGCAGGAGAATCTGGCATCAGTATCTATCATGCACCATGTTTGAAAATCTGGAACAGTGCTGTTTGCACAATGCACCAATGAACTAATCCAGGCAAGAGAAGCTGGCATCAGTATCTATCATGCACCATGTTTGAAAATCTGGAACAGTGCTGTTTGCACAATGCACCAATGAACTAATCCAGGCAGGAGAAGCTGGCATCAGTATCTATCATGCACCATGTTTGAAAATCTGGAACAGTGCTGTTTGCACAATGCACCAATGAACTAATCCAGGCAGGAGAAGCTGGCATCAGTATCTATCATGCACAATGTTTGAAAATCTGGAACAGTGCTGTTTGCACAATGCACCAATGAACTAATCCAGGCAGGAGAAGCTGGCGTCAGTATCTATCATGCACCATGTTTGAAAATCTGGAACAGTGCTGTTTGCACAATGCACCAATGAACTAATCCAGGCAGGAGAAGCTGGCGTCAGTATCTATCATGCAGCATGTTTGAAAATCTGGAACAGTGCTGTTTGCACAATGCACCAATGAACTAATCCAGGCAGGAGAAGCTAGCATCAGTATCTATCATGCACTATGTTTGAAAATCTGGAACAGTGCTGTTTGCACAATGCACCAATGAACTAATCCAGGCAGGAGAAGCTGGCATCAGTATCTATCATGCACCATGTTTGAAAATCTGGAACAGTGCTGTTTGCACAATGCACCAATGAACTAATCCAGGCAGGAGAAGCTGGCATCAGTATCTATCATGCAGCATGTTTGAAAATCTGGAACGGTGCTGTTTGCACAATGCACCAATGAACTAATCCAGGCAGGAGAAGCTGGCATCAGTATCTATCATGCACATGTTTGAAAATCTGGAACAGTGCTGTTTGCACAATGCACCAATGAACTAATCCAGGCAGGAGAAGCTGGCATCAGTATCTATCATGCACAATGTTTGAAAATCTGGAACAGTGCTGTTTGCACAATGCACCAATGAACTAATCCAGGCAAGAGAAGCTGGCATCAGTATCTATCATGCACCAAGTTTGAAAATCTGGAACAGTGCTGTTTGCACAATGCACCAATGAACTAATCCAGGCAAGAGAAGCTGGCATCAGTATCTATTATGCACCAAGTTTGAAAATCTGGAACAGTGCTGTTTGCACAATGCACCAATGAACTAATCCAGGCAGGAGAAGATAGCATCAGTATCTATCATGCACCATGTTTGAAAATCTGGAACAGTGCTGATTGCACAATGCACCAATGAACTAATCCAGGCAGGAGAAGCTGGCATCAGTATCTATCATGCACCATGTTTGAAAATCTGGAACAGTGCTGTTTGCACAATGCACCAATGAACTAATCCAGGCAGGAGAAGCTGGCATCAGTATCTATCATGCACCATGTTTGAAAATCTGGAACAGTGCTGTTTGCACCATGCCTGGAACACAATTTGGATACCTCTCCAAAGACAGAACATTCAAAAATGTGCACCAGCTATCATACTACAGCACTAAGTCATGCTGGCAAAATCCTCTTGTGAATCATCATAGTTATGTGCCATGCCGATAAGTGTAGGCGGTCATGTTTCGCCATCTCACACAATCACCAGAATCGCGGATCAGCTCTGCGTTGTCTCGACCATACCACGTGGCCAAGCCATCCAGGTATTTACTTCTCTGCCTTCCCCTTGTTATCTTCCCACCAATCTTGCCAGTTGTCGCCAAGTTCTCTAATTTATTTCTTCTCATAACGTGTCCAAAAATTGTGACTGTTTACATCTCATTTTTCTAATCAGAATACGGTTTTTATTTGTTTCTTGTAGGACTTGGTCATTGGCTTTTCTGTCTATCCTTGGTAGGCTTTGCACTCTCCTCAGAAAACACATTTCCACTGCCATTAGATGTTTTTCAGCTTGTTTGTTCATTGCCCACGCTTTACATCCATATAAAAGTACAGGTTCTATGTAGCATTTCATTCATTGGCACCTTTCCGTCTTGACAGACGATAGTTTGGTACATTGTGCTTCAAAAAGGATTAATAACTACGACCCATGGCGGTGGCGAGTGTGGCTGGTAAGGCCAATTCTTGCTGCAAATGTTTGCCCACAGTAGATGCATGTGAAAACCTGGTCATTTCCACCATTGTGCACCATCTTACGTCTCTCACGCTCTGTGTGCTTTATCCGCAATCATTTTCTCCTTTGTCTTTATTCCATTTCTGATGTTTGCCCGGCGACTTGCTCCCAATGTGCATTATCTATGACACTATTCTATGCAGCACATCAACAGTTTTTCTTGTTGCAATTGACATCTTTATATTGGTCAGTATGTTTTCCATCTTGCAAAAGACAACCTTAACCATGGCGATTCTTCTTCTAATCTCTTCAAAGCACCTTCCATCAGATGTTATGATTGTTTCGAGATAGTTGTACTGATTCACTTGTTTAAGAATATTATAATTTACCTTATATTACATTGTGGTATTTTCTTTCTTCCTAGTGATGACCATAATATGTGACTTCTTACAATTTAATTCTAACCCTAGTCATTTATTGTGGGCAACAACTGCATCTACTAAATTTTGCAGATCCTGCTCATTATCTGCAATCAATACTGTATCATCAGCATATCTAATGTTATTCATGTTACGTCCCTCAATGGCGATACTCTCATATCTTCTAAATTCATTTTAAAAAATATTTTCACTGTACAGGGAAAAAAATGATTTGGAGACATTACATATCCCTGTTGCACACCTCTCTTAATAGGCTGTATTGACCTACTTCATTATCAATCTTTATGGCAGCTTGTTTTTTCCAATATATATTTTAAAAAGTCGAAGGTCCTTCCCATCATTGTGTAGATCTGAAAGCATCTTCATCATGCTGACATGTCGTACTTTATAGAAAGTCTTTGTTTAGCCAATAAAGCAAAGATCTAAGTCTTTATTTACTTCTATTGAATCATCTAACAAGTTTCTCTTATCTTGGACATATAATAACAGATGATGGCAGAAGTGAAATGTAAATCAACAAGAGAATAGGAATGGCCAAAAATGCTTTCTACGGCATGAAATCAGTATTAACATCTACAGAGATTAATAACGCATTAAAAATGAGAATTGTCAAATGCTACATATATTCAACGCTACTGTATGGCGCGGAAGCCTGGACATTGAACAAGCAACTAGAAAGTCACATAGAAGCCCTGGAGATGTGGATATACAGACGAATAGGTCGTATTTCATGGAGAAAAAAAACAATCAAATGCAGAGGTCCTAGAAAAACTGGGAATGAAGAGAGAGTTGAAAGAAATAAAGAGGAGACAAGTTAAATATTTTGGCCACGTTAAAAGACATGATACTCTTATAAAAACAATGCTGGAAGGCAAGGTTGAGGGCAAGCGAGCAAGAGGTAGACAACGATACAAGTGGGAGGATAACATCAAGAGATGGACAAACATCAGCATGACAGAATGTACAGTCAACGCGAGAGACAGATCCATTGCAGCCAACCTTCATTGTGGAGACGGCACCTGATTGATTGATTAATTGAAAATAGATTATGGATTATGAAAAGTATGTCTATGGCCATACCATCTGGGATGAGAAGTACAGGGAGGTTTCAAACAGGTCAGAAGATCCAGGAACCAAATCTTCAATATGAGAACCATCTCTGAGAAATGCAGTTTCCAGGACAATTGATCCACTTACATGAAACATGTCATGAGCAACAAGCAGCTGTCAGAGCAGCTGATGAAACATCAAACTGGTTTCAAGTGCCAATGTAAGTAAGACAGGATTGCATTCTCCCCTAATACCTGCTAACATCTATGAAGAAAAATATAGTGAAAATATCTGTGACAATTTTGATGCATTCATAATTGGTGGAAATTCAATTCTACAACTCAGATAGACACATGTACAGTCCTCACCTCAAATAGTGCTGATGGAATAGAACAGTTAATCTTGTTTGTCAAGAGACAGTTAAGATCAAAATCTTTCTCTGAGCTTAAAAAAGAACAAAATTAACGTTCACAGACTAAACCAGATGTGAACCAAACAATAAAGTCAACACTGAAGAAATTGAAAATATCACAAACTGTGAATACTTTGGCTCAATAATTAACACCAGTGGGGACTGTTTTAAAGAAGTCAGAAGAAGAATGGCCATAGCAATGCAGAGAATAAACAGTTTTAAGAGCCTATGGCATAACACTAGCAAGAAAATTTCAGTGACGATTTTGAAAACACACACTTTTCTTGTGGCAACATAGGGGTCGAGTCACGAGCTATTTCACAACTAAACGGGAGAAAATTTTAAACTTAAATATTACAGAAAAATTCTAAGAATTTTGTGAATCAAGAATAAAAATACTGACATTCTACAAGATTTGAATGACAACTGGCTTTTTTCTGTTGTAACATTTGCTCGCTTTGAACTCAAGTGTAGTCCAGACAAGTGCTACTACTTCTTGTGCACTGAGCTGATTTTTGTGTGTGGATTAGCTTTCTCTATTATAAGTGTCCCTCGTCATCAGGCGAACGCACTCAATCTTCAGAGGTACTTGTCAGAGGTACATCCCCAAGTCAAGGACGAGAATTCAGCATGTTAATCCAACTGACCAGTGTAAGGATTGAACCCGCTACCTCGGCATCAGCACAGCGGATGTTTAAGAATGAGTGCTCTTATCCATTCGCCCATGCTAACCTCTGAAGACTGGCTTGTTTGTTTGTTTTGCACTTGCTCGCTTTGAACTCAAGCGTAGTCCACAACACTTTATTTTAGTGCTGGACTGAATTTTGCGTGTGGATTAGCTTTCCTTATTAACAGTGTCTCTCGCCATAAAAGACTGGCTTATAAACATCATCGCCTCTCGGAAACTGAAATATTTTGGCCATATTAAATGTTACAGTGGATTAGAAAGAACAGTAATGGAAGGCATGGTTCCTGGAAGCAGAGGCAAAAGTCAACCATGAATGTGGACACAGTACATTAACAACATTAGGGATGAAAATGCATGAGGCAGGGGAACCAGCAAAAAGACAGGTCATGATGAAAGTGATCTTCTGCAAAGGACTTTCTAAACGAACTAAAAATTAATAAAGTATACGTTATTATATGCTGGTTTAAAAGGAAATAGGCGGACATTGCAGAGGTGTTCACTGTTTTGGAATACTTACATTGCAAATTTGTTCACTGTTTTTGAATATTGTATACTTAGTGTTTCTTTCAGTAGTGTTTTGAAAACATTGTTGAAATCATTGCACATGACCATCAAATCAAAATACCACGTCATATACTGATTATTTGGTTGTTTCGGGATTTGAAATTTAAATATTGAGCACAACCCACTACTGGCAACGCTGATCGTATTCTGGTATGAACCTAAGGCCTATCCACGTCAATATGGAAGCACTATACTTGAGTTTCGCTCTCGTTTGAGCTCATCAGTAGTGCATATCCCTGACCGGATCCGGAAAGAAGCCCCATGTCACTGGCGTGTGAAGCGGGTGTGTAACCACGCGGCACACGCTGAACCTCATATATGTGAATATCTTGAATACCATAAACTCATAGGTCTTGTACTTGATGAATTAATTATCATAATAACATCAAACTACCTCAGCATCATGATATCTGATTTATCATCATCAAGTGCCCTGCCAGCTGGCGTAGGTGTTCATGGCTCTCAATAGATCTCGGTCTTTGGTGTTCTGGATCAACTCTGCTGAAGATATTCCTCCATGCCACCATCTCAATCCATCCAGCATCATTTCTTTTGGTCTGCCTCTGCCTCTCTTCCCCTCGATCTTTCTAGTTGTCACAAAGTTATCCAACGTCTCTCTTCTTATCATATCTGATTATTGATTTGAATTAAAAATAAAGAAGAATCTGATAAGATAATAAACATATTAGTATTCAGTTGAATTTGAACCTACGCTCACCTCAATGCCAGTGGGAGCAGTAAACCTCAACTTCTGCCAGTTTGTCTATAAAAATATAGGTTTAGCTCTGAATGCCATGGTGCTTGTCGAAGAATCCTTTACTGAACATTTATCAAGCTAATTGGAATTCAGGAACTCATACAAATACCACTATGAATCAGAAAAGGTTATTTGTGAAAAAAAGGGATGTTTTAAGAAATGCTTTGGTTATTTCACTAGTCCACTTTTTGCCATATACATTGGTTTGTTTACAACAGTGGTTCTCAACCTTTTTTGGTCCGTGCCCCCCTTCACCATATTTTCAGAACGTCATTCTCCCCTCCTTTCATATTTCCACCCTAAAATCCCCCCCCCCCCCCTTACACAGTACACAGTAATGAAAGCTAAATGTAATAGCACATACTAAAACAAGTCTCCCCTCTGCCGTGCGTCCACCTTGACGAGGTAGAGGGGCTTGAGCGTTCCAATGACCCCAAGAGCTATGCCGACGGTAGCACAGCTACTGGTAGGGTCACCCATGTCGGACAGGTCAAGGGAGAGGGACCAGACGAAGTGACGCACAAACCTGCTGCCTTGTAGGTAGACTGGGGACAGTCAAAGGCTAGGGAAAGCATCCCGAACAAATGCTTGTCTAAATCGGATGTACTGAGCCACAGGCTTGACAAAGAAGTGCAACGTAACTTTATCATTTCATGATGCCACAGATGAAAATTAATCGTTATGGTGCTAATCCCGTGAAGTCCCATCAGGCGGTGATAGTGCCGGGCCCCCTGCCTCGAGGGGGTCCACCCATGACTACTGGTGGTCACCTTCCCCTGTGCTGTGGAGTCAAGGCACAGAGGAGTAGGTTAAGAGCTATTGACCAAACACCCCGGACACTCAACATACTACAATGGAATGCAGAAGGAGTTTATAACAAGAAAGCCTCCCTAACACAGCGTCTTCATAAAGATAGAATAGATGTGGCATGCATTCAAGAGACACACCTCAACGCCAATCGCACATTTTCAGTCGAGGGATATCAGGCCACACGTTTCGACCGCGAAGGACACAAAGGAGGAGTTGTAATACTTACACGAAATACAATACCTTGCAGCGAAGTATCTGTGATCTCTGACAACCAAACGGAAATTATAGGTGTTGATATAATGATAAAGGACGTGAAAATAAGAATTTACAATCTATATAGCCCGGCAGATAAGGATCTTACACTCTCAAACATGGAAATAACTGACACAAATTGCATTGTTGTCGGAGACTTTAATAGCCGTTCAGAAAGATGGGGATACCCAGATACTGACAAAAGAGGAGATGAAGTGGAGGACTGGGAAATAGACTCAAATCTCCATCTGCTCAACAAAGCGGATGACACACCGAGCTTCTACTCCAGAAGATGGATTACCACTTCTACTCCAGACTTAGCTTTCTGCACAGGAGACATCCTCCACAAAATCGATCGCCATGTGCTGGACCAATTAGCAGGTAGTGACCACAGACCAATCAAGCTTGTAATAAATATGGAGTATGTTCCACAGGAGCAAAAGCCTTTGCCCCGTTGGAATTACAAACGAGCAGATTGGGACAGATTTGCCATACTAACAGACAAATATTGTGAAAACGTAAATACACGATATGGCAACATGAAGCAAATGGTGGAAAGTCTAAACAGAGCAATAATACAGGCGGCCACTGAGTCTATTCCAAGAGGAGCAAGGAAAAATTACAAACCATACTGGACTGAAGAACTACAATTTTTGGAGGACAAAGTTAAAGATGCTAGGAAGACCGCAGAGAGAGAACAAACAACTGAAGCGAACATCTCTCTCAAAGCCATCTCAGCAAAATATAAAAGAACAGTAAATCAAACAAGAGATTGTTGGAGGAAAAAAAACAGAAAACCTGAATTTTGACAGGGATGGAAACAAACTATGGAAACTAGTGAAAGCAATGAACAATGAAGGACCTAGAAACAAACAAATAACAATTAAACAAGGAAATGCCTTGCTTACAGGAAAAAAGGCTGCAAATGCACTAATGGAACACTATGCCAGTGCAAACCACATTGATATTACAGCCGAACAGAAGAAAGCAATCAAAGATAAACAGATACATCATACATATACAGAGACAGCAGCAGAACATATGATGGCAAATCTAACAATGGAAGAAATGGAACAGGCAATAAATACCCTAAAAAGAAGACATCACCAGGAAAGGATGGAATCACAAATGAAATGCTAATAGGACTAGGCACTAAGGCAAAAAAGAAACTACTAGCAGTCCTAAATTACAGCTGGAAGAGGGGAATAGTCCCACAGGCATGGAAGGAAGCTATACTAATACCAGTCCCAAAGAGAGGAAAAGACCTGGAAGAACCAAATGGCTATCGACCTATCAGTCTTCTTAGCTGTGTAGGAAAATTAATGGAACGCATTATCAATGGCAGGCTAACATGGCATCTGGAAGAAAACCAACTCTTAACACCTCACCAAGCAGGATTCAGAAAGTACAGATCTACTGAAGATCAAATAACCTATATAGCTCAGGAAATAGAGGATGCCTTCCAAGAGAAAAAGCACACACTAGCAGTCTGGATAGATTTAGAAAAAGCATTTGATAAAGTATGGAAGGAAGGACTGAAAGTAAAACTGCAAAAAATGCATGTTTGCGGGAAAATGTACAAATGGATCAGCCACTACCCTGAGAACAGAACTGCCAGGACAAAAGTACAAGGACAAACCAGCAAAATGATGCTGTTGGAGCAAGGTGTCCCCCAAGGAGGAGTTCTTTCACCAACATTATTCCTAGCATATATAAACGACATCACGGAAAATTTTTCAGCCAGAGTACACACATCATCCTTTGCAGATGACCTAGCCATATGGACATCTGAAGAATATATTAGTACAACTAACAGCAAAATACAGCAAGCCCTATTAGCGCTAGAGGACTGGTCAAAATCATGGCTAGTGAAGATAAGTGAGGAGAAAACAACATGCACAGTGTTCTCCCTCTCAACTAAAACTCAGCAACCTAAGCTGGTATTGAATGGAAAAATATTGCGCCATGAAGAAAATCCAAACTATCTAGGAGTCACCTTTGATCGTCGCCTGACATGGAAGACACAGGTTGAGAAAAATCGAACAAGAGCAAGGCAAAGAATGGCAATCATGAAAAAGCTTGCTGGTACAACATGGGGAGCAGATGAGAAAGTTCTCAAGAAGTTATATACTGGACGGGTGAGGCCAGTACTGGAATATGGCATTGCAGCTTGGGCAACAGCAGCTAAGTCAAACTTTAACAAAATAAGTAGAGTCCAAAATCAAGGAATGCGAATCATAACTGGAAGCCTGAAGACAACGCCTATTAATGAATTAGAAAAGATCACTTGTTTACAACCAATGCAGGATAGAAGAGATAGCAGAGCCCAGCAACAAGCAGAAAAATTTAGAAGATTGACAGACCACCCTATGTACAACAGATTTAATGGTTTTGGAAAGGGAAGACTGAAGCGTAGCAACTTTGTAGAAACTGCAAAACGAAGGATTAGGTCAGATCCTATTCTTAACATATCAACAGTCAAGCCCATACACAATGCACACAAGTTCCCAGCTTGGAGACAGCAGCAACTGCCTGAGATGATAGAAAACATTCCTGGTATTGAGAAAAAGAACACTCAGCATGAAACCGAAAGAAGAGAAATAACCCTAAACTACATAAAAGAACATTACCCAAGCAGCAATTGGACCCATGCATATACAGATGGATCAGCCAAAAATTCAATAGAGAATGGAGGAGGAGGAATTCTCCTAAATTTAAAAAACACATTCAATGGCAACTGGAAAATTTTCAAGTAACTTTAAAGCGGAGGTAGAGGCTCTGAAAACTGCAGCAGAAATGCTCCTGATGGAGGAAAATAAAGAGAAGCAAATAGCTATCTTCACAGATGCAAAGTCAGCTGTCTCAATACTGAAGAGCAATAACAGCACAGAACTAACTGACCTAAGAGCAGCACTCCATGGTCTATGCCAGAAATCCAAAAAAGTTGTAATACAGTGGATCCCATCACATTGCAGTATACCTGGAAACGAAGAGGCTGACAGACTGGCAAAAGAGGGCGGACGACTACCACAGCCTGACATAGACATAACCTATAATGAGGCAAAGAGGTTGATAAAAAGCACTTATAGAACCAAATGGGAATCAGAGCATCCAGGCCATCAGAAGGATGATGCATATTACAAACTCGACCGAAGAGAACAAGTAGCAATCTTCAGACTCCGCACAGGACATAACAGGTTGAAATACCACTTGTTCAATAAACTAAAGATAGGAGATACCGATGAATGTAATTGTAGAACTGGAAAAATGACAGCAAAACATTTGCTGCAGGATTGCCCAACGTATGCAGAACAGAGAAAGATATTTTGGCCCACACCTGCTTCATTTGAGGACAAGCTCTATGGAGATATCAACAAGCTAAAGTTGACCGCAGATTACTTTAACTATATACAGGTTGACATTTAAAAGTGCATGAAGACCCAGAGGCATGAAATGGAATATTGCTTGGATAGAAAATCCATTACATGGAAAGTCCAAATCAAAAGCCCATTGTGTGGGCTTCATAAAAGGTGGAAAAGTGTCCTAGTGGCACGAAATGGAATATTGCTTGGATAGCAAATCCATTACGTGGAAAGTCTGAATCAAAAGCCCACTGTGTGGGCTTCATAAAAAGGTGGAAAAGTGTCCTAGTGGCACGAAATGGAATATTGCTTGGCTAGCAAATCCATTACATGGAAAGTCCGAATCGAAAGCTCACTGTGTGGATGTCATCTGCAGACTGCATACTTCTGGTTTCCGGAAGAACAGCCTATGGTGAACGGAAGGCCCAATATACGGAAGTGAGGCTAAGCAGCCATGTGCAGGACGTGACGATTCCTTGGGTGAGCCCAGTACCAGAGCGCTATGTATCGGCTCTGCAAGTATGGAAGCCTCCTTGGATGGCGGGGAATGCCCATGGTCTGCCCCTGCCTTCCCTTGAGGGCTGACCAGGATCTTCGGCTGTTCTATATGGACCAGCTGGGATGGGGGATAACACCACAACAGTGAGAGTCAAACGTCCTAAGAAACCCCCGGGAAGGTTAACCCGGTCAACAAATGCCCGCAGAAGTCGGATGTGTCGGCCTAACGGCGCAAGAACGCAGCTCTGCTGTAAACAGGCACAACGCAATCACATCCGAAAAAAAACTCCGGATGAACGAAGAAGAAGAAGAAGAAAACAAGTCTAGACGTCAACATAAAATGTGATTTGCAGGTCTACTTACATTATAAAATGAATTTCAGACAGGTGAGACATACAGAACCATAAAGTATGAAGGGAAAAACAATATCAAGTAATCGGTTCTTGTATTAACGTGATCTTGAAATAATCTGAAATAGGGGAAGAACAATGTGGGTTTGTGGAAGGAAAGGGTACAGTAAATGCTGTGTATATGCTGCGAATAGTTATTGAACGTGCTACAGAACTAAACAAGTATATACATCTTTGCTTTATTGACTACACAAAGGCTTTTGATAGAGTTAGACATGTCAACATGGTGGATATGCTTGCAGATCTACAAATTGATGGGAAAGACATTAGACTTATAAAAAACATATATTGGAAACAACAAGCTGCCGTAAGGATTGATAATGAAGTAGGACAATATCAGCCTATTAAGCGAGGTGTTAGGCAGGGATATGTAATGTCTCCAGATCTTTTTTCCCTGTACAGTGAAAATATTTTCAGAAATGTAGAAGATATAAATGAAATCAGCATTGGAGGACGCAACATCAATAACATTAGATGTGCAGATGACACAGTATTGATTGCAGACAATGCGCAGGATCTGCAACAATTAGTAGATGCGGTCATAGCAACTGAGGTTAGAATTAAATTGTAAAAAGACATAGGTTATGGTCATCACTAGGAAGAACGAAGTACCACAATGTGAGTGAGTGGCACCTTGCAGTCTTGACAGACCAAAGTATGTGAGTTGAAATGTGGCCAATATTCCATCACAATGCCTAGGCAGAGCTTCAGAGAAACATGTGGTGCCCAAACGACATGTTCCCTCTCTCGGCCTAATCTTGTGTATTCCAGAGGAATGGGTAACGAATACTTCTGGCACAAGGTAGGCTGCAGATGCTGGCGGCACAGCATCAAACCTCCGAGACCTCGCCACCACGAGCAGGTGGCGAGTGATGGCCAGACCCTGGAACCCAAGAGACGTTCAGCCAAGTCCCACAGGTGAGGGTCTCGTACGCGCAAATAAATCAATTTGATTATTGCTCGCTGGACTTTAGGCGGCCTGGTGTGCCTTCCACATCGATTGACAGACGTCAGTCACGGCGATCGGGCAAATCTTGAGCTACAGCCTACGATGGGTGATGTAATATTCTGTTGTGATAATTTGGCGGTGTCTAACGTGTGCCGCGTGGTCTAGTGGTTACACACCCGCTTCACACGCCAGTGATCCAGGGTTTGTTTCCGGGTCCGGTCAAGGATATGCACTACTGATGAGCTCAAACGAGAGCGAAACTCGAGTCTAGTGCTTCCACATTGACGTGGATAGGCCTTAGGTTCATACCAGAATATGATCAGCGTTGCCAGTAGTGGGTTGTGCTCAATATTTGAAATAACAAATGTTATTTTAAGCAAATATATCAATTTCTTTTTTTATTCCTCAGAGATGACTTGATAAATATTAATGTACTACTTATACATGTTAATATACAGCATTTTATTAATATTTTTTTTTCTTTTCAGGTTTTTTTTCTTTTCAGGTCTTTGTCAGAAAAATGTCTTAGAGCTGATTGCAAATAATGATAATCATAGCTATCTTTCTGATGCTATCTGATGCGATCGTTAACAAATATATGTGTGTTAATTTATGTATTTATTTAAACCGACTCCCTGGCCGAGGGGTTAGCAGCTTTCTTCGTAATCCCGAATACTCTCGTGGTTGACGTGAGCGCACTAGAATTGGAAGCAGTTCGTGTCGCACCAGAGACTTATGAGAGTATGGAACCGATCGCTCAGAAAGTCGTGGCATGCTGATGAGTGTAATCTAGCCTAGGAATCAACATACAGCTGAAAGATGCTGATGTTGACCGCAATATCCTGAAACAGGATGGAAATGCGGTTAAAAAACAAAAAACAAAAATTGATGTATTTAACTACTATGGTTTAATGCTTAGAAAATTAGAAATAATTTATCAAATATTAGTTTAATTATGCAGCAATTGCTAACTTATGCTTATATTTCAGGAATTTCAATTTGCTCAACAGAGCTGGCACAAAAGAGTACACAGTACACAGTGAGTACAAGAGGTGCAGCAAGAAACTGTAGTACAACTGAGTATAACTGAGTACAACTGTGGGCGATCATGCTGTCTTCCTGTATCTTTCTTTCTGCAAATATTTCCAGTTGTGACATGTTCCAGATATTATCTTCTCATATCGCGGCCAGTCTGCAAAACACGAGTTTTTTATTTGTTAAAAATCTAATAGCAACCATACATCACTGCAATAATAATTGGCGGCCATTTTTATATGCTAATTAGGTAATGTTGCTTACTATCTAAACAGGATATAACACGTTACGTGCTTTGCATCATTCCGTATAATACAAGATACAACTTGCCAGTGTTTAAAGCTAATATAAAGAATGCACGGGGTAATTAATTAATATAACAACTAATTGGCGGCCATTTTTATATGCTAATTAGATAATGTTGCATACTGTCTAAACAGGAGGATATCCATAAAGAGCAAATCATCATTCCGCATAATACAAGATACAACTTGCCAGGAAAGCTAATATAAAGAATGCTTCCGGTTTCAAGATGGCGACGGACGGTCGTGTTGTTTTGTGTTCGTTAACTTTTTCGCGTAGGGGATGGATTTATTCATCTCTTGCGTGTAATTGGTGTGCCAGGATGTAAAACCAGGAGTTTCTACTCAAGATCTGCGCGGGTGCTACGGAGTTCGTGCATCGAGCGAAGCCATCCTTGAGTGAATTTTCAGCAGCGTGTGTGGTTCAACAGAAGTCTGTGTTTACGTTTTTTCAACATGGCGGAAGAACATGTTTTTTCCGAGCGGTCAGCAGTCAACATAACGAAGCGGCGTGGTAGCCGCGCAGGGGCAAAGAAGCAAGGTAAGCGCGGTGGTTTGAGGCGTTTTAGACTCAAGTGTCACCGTCTAGGACTCAGGAACATCCGTATTCTATATTGGAACTGTGCCAGTGTAAAACAACGGGGCTCTATTTTAGAAACCCTAGTTTACAGGAACGACATTGTAGCACTCCAGGAGATGAGACTGGACGATCAGCTACTCCGAATTGCCGGCTTCAAATGTTTCTACAACAGACGACATCTGGGAACGGCGATTCTCGTTCGCGACAGCATGGTGGCGTCAGAGCTAGACATGTCCAGTTGGGACAGAGACGATATACAAATACAGGCGTTGAGAGTTCATTCCAGTATACCATTTGTGTTGGTTAATGTTTATGCCCGCAATGCGAGTATGGACGCCCAGAAGTGGCAGTGCTTAAGTGGCATATTAGGCCACGAGAGAAATGTTATTTTCTGTGGTGACTTCAACGCTAAAGGCAGAGCATGGGGAAACACTTCCTCCAATACACAAGGGGAGGAGCTCGAGACTGCACTGGAAACCATTGACCTGGTTTGTATTAACAGTGGCTGTGTCACCAGGACAGCAAGCCGTCCAGGCGATGAGGACAGTGCTATTGATCTGGCGCTAGTTTCACCTTCACTCACTACAGTGTGTAGATGGGGTGTCCTAGGACACCATGGCAGCGACCACCACCCGTGCAGCATATTGGTGGAGAAAGGCAGAACCAGGCAGCACAAGCTAAAGGTAAAGACGTTCCAGTATGACAGTACAGGGCAAGATGTGGTGAGTAAAATAAGACGTGACAAGCGCAGAACGTTTCAGGGCAGGAAAAAAAGCTGGGAGCAGCCACCGTGGTGGAGTTTCGAGGTGGAGAAGGCCTGGGTGGATAAGCGTAGTGCTGTAAGGAGATGGCAAAATGCCAAGAAGAACAGAGCTGGTCATCCTAGTCCCTGCTTGCACTTAGAAAGAGAGATGCACACAAAAGTAAGCTATTTCAAAAAACTGGTCAAGGTGGTTAAAAGCGAAAAATGGGCAGAGGTGTGTCAAAGAGTAAGCACAGACAAGTCACTGAAATTGTTCTGGCGACTACATAAAAGCATGAGTGGTGTAGTCAAGAATAAGAGCATTTCAGACTTCCAAGGTGCTGACCTCACCTGGCAGAGGACTGACGAGGACAAGGGCAAAGCCCTCTTTGAACGCTACCTTGAGCAGGGCAACCAGACAGACATGGGAGGCCGAAATCTGGCCAAGGAGGTCACCTCAGACAGATGCAAGGCCCAGAACACTTCGGAGGAAGACACAGTGACAGTGAAAGAAATCAAGGCTGTGCTTCGACGATCAAAAAACAGTGCTCCAGGTCCTGATGGCATAAGATACGACGACATAAATAGGTGTACCGACAATGAGCTAGAGAAACTAGCAGACATGTACAACAACAGTATAGGGAGTGCTAGCATCAAGGAGGAATGGTTACACAGCTATCTGATTCCCTTGCCGAAGCCTGACAAAGACCACAAAAAAATTCAGGGATATCGAATTATAACCATGCAGAATACAATAGGCAAGCTGCTGGAGAAGGTAATTGCCAGGAAAATATCAAGCCAACTAGAGAGGCAAGGTGTTTTCCCACCTACCCTGGGTGGGTACCGTCCAAAAGAGAAACCTGGACCAATGCAGCAGTCTTTGCCCATGATGTCTATGAAGGTTTCCACTCAGGCACTGAAACCGTTGCTGCAGCGATTGATCTTGAGGACGCATACAACAGAGTACCACTGGATTTTTTAATGTTTCAGCTTCTTGAACTAAACGTAAGTCCATTCCTCCTTAGTTGGATCGCTGCAGCCCTCTACCAACGGAAAGTAGTTTTTAGATGTGGCAGTTGGACTTCAGAACCAACAACAATATATCCTGGCCTACCACAGGGATCACCATTATCTCCGGTACTGTTCAACGCCTACACAGTGAGAATCACCAGTGAGCAGATCACTGGACCTGGCAGGACATTGTCGTATGCCGATGATGTTTTAGTGTATCGTCAGGGTAAGGATAGAGAGGAGGTTGCTGTGGAACTACAAACCGAACTCAATCGCATAAGTACTTGGTGTGATGAAGCTGGGGCAATGGTCAACCCAACAAAGGCAACAGTGACTTGGTTCTCGTTGAATAATCATATTGTCAACAATCCAACACCAACTGTAATGCTGTGTTCAGAGACGGTGGAAAGAACGCAGGCAATGAATTACCTGGGGATACAGTTTGATCGAAGCCTTGCTTATAATGTGCACATAGACCAGGTGATAACAAAGGCCAAGCGGGGTTTGGCAGCGATGCGGGTGATGGCGGCAGCAAACTGTGAGCAGCGCCATCTATGTCTTCTGTACGAGGGGCTGGTCATGTCTGTTTTGGAGTATGCAATGGCAATCCTGACTCTCAGCCATAAGCAGATAGAAAGGATGGAAAGGATACAGAATGAAGCTATGCGCATTATTCTTGGATGTACAAGAGATACAGCATGCAGGGCAATGCGCTACCTTCTTGATTTTCCAACCATTGAAGAGAGAATACAAGTTTGCAGGGCACGCGCCTACCTCAGAATTAACGCAAACACACAACATCCACTGCATAGTGAAATTAGGAAGGTGAAGGGCAGCAGGTTAAAAAGAGGACGGTCATGGATAGGTCAAGCCGAAGACATTCTTCAACAGGTGAGTTCACTTGAGGACTTAGAACCTGGCGAGGAGTGGGTGCAAGTGCCAACAGACTTCTGCACATCCTTTTCAGTTTGCATCCAACTAGATAGAAAATGCAGACAAGAAAATCCGGCTGCTGTGGAGGCTGAAGTACAAGCGTTGATTTTCGAGAATTCGCTAGACGGTGACGCGGTCATCTACACAGATGGGTCGGTCGTCCGACATGTGAGAAGCTCATGGGCCTTTACGGCTCGGGCCGGAGGGAGAATTGTGAAGGAGGACTCTGGTGCTTTCACTGAAACCACAAGTAGCCTGACCATGGAAGTCATGGCAGTAAGTAAAGCAATAACATGGCTCGAGACACAGACATTCACTAGGCCTTGTTTCCTTAGCGACTCAATGAACATGATCAAGAGGATAGAGGAGGGGTCGATCCGAAGAGAATGGTTGCTGCCTCTGAAGCGGTCTCGGCTGGCAAAGATTAGTTTCATCTTCGTGCCAGGTCATGCGGGAGTACAAGGAAATGAGCGGGCTGACAAGCTCGCAGGTGAGGCTACTGTGGAGGGCGGACGCGCCATGGACCAGGCTGACATTCTGAATGCTCTACGAGAAGTGAGACTTTTGCGAGAACCAAGTGATGACTGTGAATCTACAACAATGGCCAGACTGCGGGAGCAGCAAATTAAAAGAGGGGTGGCCAAACAAGAACACTACGCAGGAAGCCAAAGAAGATTGATAAACCAACACAGAACTGGCGTCGTTAGCCGCTACACGCTGCGGGATTTGCTGAGGAGGGGATCCGAGCACTTATGGACTGAATGGTTCGATGTGCAACGAGGATGATCTGTCGACTAACTAACTAACTAACTAACTAACTAATTGGTGGCCATTTTTATATGCTAATTAGATAAAGTTGCATACTATCTAGGCAGGAGGATATCCGTAAAGAGCAAATCATCATTCCGCATAATACAGGATACAACTTGCCAGGGTTTAAAGCTAATATAAAGAATGCACGTGGTAATTAATATAACTAATTGGTGGCCATTTTTATATGCTAATTAGATAACGTTACATCATATGTAATAATAGATGACATGAGTAATTAGGCTTCGCTACACCGATCGCAATGAGGTATGGTTGCTAGGATGTTCGTTTAAAAATAAACAAGCTACACTAATAAGAACATAAATTTTGATAAATTCTGCTTGGCCTTGAGCTGGACACGAAAAAAAGATGCCCGGAGAGATCTTTTGTTTCAATTTCTGCGATTGCAATCACGACACTCAAAGATGCATATCTTCGCTTCTAATTGACATGTGATACATGCATCATCTTGGTACCATTAGATTCAGTCGGTTTTTCAAGGCCTATCTTTCTCAGCAATCTGTGGTGGTCACATAAGTAAATAATCAATTTGAAAATCATGATGATGGGACCCCCTATTTACTATCATTTATATATTGACACTGCCTACACCAACTAGTTTAAAACTAGCTTTTTTTAAAAAAATATGTTTACTGTTGTTTGTGTTGACTAAGACTAAATAAGGCATTAACTTTTATTCAAAATTGTAATTAATTAGTGTTTTACAAATTACAGTAACGTCCATTCTGTCACCTGCGATTGTGTCCCTGTAAACTTAACGAACTCAACTTTTCGTTTTCACTGATTGACAGTAACTCACCAATCGCATTTAGACAGTGATCTGTTATTTGACATTTCCACTTTGACTTTCATTTTCAAATGAATGAATGAATCATTGTGTCGTTCCCGTCCGTACCACCACTAAGCCCACTACTGCACAGTATTCATTAATTAGATTCTTCATTAGAAGTATTTAGTGAAACAACAGACATAAAACATTAGAATATGTGTTCATAACATAGATTAGGCAAATATATATAGTGCAAAGAGGTAGAGAGGCAGCAATTTCCCGTAATATTAAAGCATGTTGAATGCTGTAGTGTTTACGTACCCCTCCACTGTCTATTGCTACGTAAAGTTTGCAAACAATTGAAGTAACATTAGGGCTATTGGAGTTGCCAGATTGGCGTTTTAGCAACACACAAATTCGAGAAAAACGGCTTTTTGTTTTATTCCAGAGTGATTTTCTTCTTCTTCCTAATGTCAATAACGTGTGGCATTGATGGGTGGTTATGTCTGCCCACAGCCTTCTGTCTCTTGTGCTGCAATCATTTCTGATATCGACGTTCCTCAATGCCATGATGTCAAAATGTCCAGCATTTTCTCTTTTGGTCTCTCTTCCCCTCCAACATTCCCGTTGAACCAAACACTCCAGCTTTCCTCTTCTCATAACATACCCAAAAGAATGAGGACTGTCTTCTGACGCGAGTAACCAACTCTCGTTGTGAGTTAACTTCTTTCAGTATATCTTCATTTCTTTGTCTATACATACGGCTTTCTCATAATTCTTATTTAAAACCACATCTCAGCAACTTCCATATAATTCCTCACTTGTCTGCTAATCGTCCATGGTTCGCTTCCGTACATCAGGATTGTCCGAATATAGGTCTTAAGAACTCGTTTCCTTACCTCGACAAAACTAAATCAAAAAGAATGACTGTCGGCACAGTGAGAAAAGGCTTTGTGCTGGCTCTGAGCAATCGGATTGTCCATATGGTTCACGCTCATGTCTGCAAGTCGAAGTACATCATCTCAAAAGTCAAACCTCGAAGCTTGCAAACAATCTCTCATCTAAGTTATGGAACTTTTACTGAGGGGACTGAGTGGTCTCGAGGTATGGTGTCCGCCTCGATTCTGGAGGTCCCGGGTTTGAGGGCAGGGATTTTTTTCATGTGGACTTCTAGTAACAAAATTCCCCCTGGTCTCTGGGTAGTGAGATCGGACGCCCGTGTGTATTGTTGCGCACGTAAAAAAATCCCTAGGCAGTTGGAAATCGAAAAAGAGTAAGTAGCCTAACGGCGCTGCCGGGGCAAAATTTCGAGTTAAAAATCTACCCAAAGTATTTCAGGATCCTCGCAGGTGCTACGAAGCTCGTGCACTGAGCTGAAATTTTCCGGACTCAGGCTTGAGTTAGGAGAAGAACAGAGCACTTATGGGTTACACCCGTGTGCCGTGATGTTGATCCGTCGACTAAACTTTTTACTGTCTCATGTCGACTCCGTAGTCATCCCTACAAATGAAATACAGTGCACTCGAGAACGGAACTTTGCAATGTAGACAAAACGTCACGTTAACGTTAAGGAATGTCGTCCGAATTCCAGTCTACGGCAAAGGTTGCGTGTGATTGTGTAAATAGTCTTGCATGGATCGCGCTCCACAGCAGAGACGGTGTGTGGGTTGGGCAGCCCAAACCCACAACCAAGTAGCCGGGAGCTTGGCTTACTACTACTAGAGGTGCAGTTCCTCTAGCCATGAACGAACGGGGTACGAAGAAGGAAACATTTTGGCAACGACATCTCTAATGGTGCATAGCTAACGGCCAGTGCGGAGGCGACGACAGAGGCGAACGGCCGGGAAAGAATCTGGCTTCTCACGTCCTCCAAAGGACACACAACATTGTTTTATGAGGGTCGTTCATTTGAAACCCGTTCCAATGGCTTTATTACAAAAGCATGAAAGAAACATTAACAGGTGTGGTAGAATTAAACAAAGCATCCATTGTGAATGAATTGTGCACCATGGGTTAGTCAGAAGAAGTCGCCGTTGGCATTCAGACAAGCATCCCATTGCTTAGGTAGGCGGCGAATGCCGTCCGCAAAAAAAGATTGTAGTTGCTCACTGAACCAAGTGTTTACCGCGTTCATTACATCTGCATCTGTGTGAAATTGTTGCCCCTTGAGAGCTTTTATGTAGAGGTCCAAACAAATGAAACTCACATGGTGACAAATCAGGACTATAGGCTGGATATTGCAGAATTTCCCACTTCTTCCTCTAATGCGTCCTGCATAATCTTTGCGACATGCGGATGAGCATTATCGTGCAACAAAATCACATCGCGAGGAAGCATGCTGGGTCGTTTATTCTTGATAGCTTTTTGCAGCTTATCTAGTGTTTGCAAGTAGTGTGTAGAGTTGATGTTGACACCAGGTTCTTTAAAGTCGGCCAACAATAGCCAGTCATGGTAAAAAATGCTCAGCATAACCTTACCAGCGGAAACCCGTAACTTTAATTTTTTGGCTTTGGTGATCCAGCATGCTGCCATTGCATGCTCTCTCTTTTGCTGCTCGGCTCAAAATGGTGACACCATGATTCATCGCCTGCCACTATGCGGAAGAGAAATCATCATCCTCTACTCTGTAACGCAGCAAGTGGTTTAAACACCATCCCATGCGTTCCTCTTTTTGGTGGTCGGTCAACATCCGTGGTATCCACCGTGAACACACCTTCCGATATTGCAGTTTCTTACGAACGACCTTATGAATTGTCCCAACTGACACATCAAATTCTTTCGCTAACGAACATATGCTTCCACAACGGTTCATCTGTACTGCTGCATCAATTTTGGCGATCTTTTTTTTTTTCTGCTGCAACAATATGCGTTTGACCCGGCCATCGAAGATCTGTCGTGAACTGACGTCCTTTCAATTCATTCATGCTGAGTCTGTCACTGTTGTCTTCGACATACATTTGTTACCGTACGATGCCTGTATTCTTCGATGAATGTCCACTGGTGGACATCCTTTAAATCAAAGAAACTGAATCACCGCTCTTTGAGCTTCTTTGGACGGATGTTTGATCAACCCGGCCATTTTCTCAACGGTCAGAAACAGAACCTATGCATCATGAGACGATAAGCACGTGCTCTTTTATTCATTGGTCAGTGCTTATCACATGACTATGACATGATCATGTTCAACCTACGCAATTACGCGCGGTGCGGCACGAACGGATTTCAAATGAACGCTCTTAATACTAAGCTCGAATCAACGAGGAATGAACAACAACGACAGTTATTTTCTGGGGCTTCCGAATTATGCTAGACCGCCAATTCCCAATCCTTTGCCCATTGAAGATGGGCGACAAGATCGCAGCGTAGTTGATTTTTACCTTCAGTTCCCTGCCCAGCTTTTAGGAAGTACAAAGGCTCGATTCTAGTTTAGGTTTTGTTGTTTCTCTGCATTCTCTCTACATCTACTTAGTTTAGTTTAGTCGATGAATCAACATCACGGCACACGGGTGTAACCCATAAGTACTCCGTTCTACTCCTAACTCAAACCTGAGTCCGGAAAAGCTCAGCTCAGTGCACGAACTCCGTAGCACCCGCGAGGATCCTGTATGGCCTCCGCCCAGTGAGCACTTTGTTGTTCCGCCACGTGAATGGTTCTTGTTCAAGAGCTAACTTGCATGTTGACAATACGTCTTCAAAAGTGCTTCTTAAGACAAAAGATGCACACTGCACTGTCGCCCCCCCCCCCCCCACCTCTATTTAACCAGGTTGATAGTTGAATAGCTGACTGTAGGGAATCATAAAATACTTGTCAATCATCATCATCATAATGTGTCATGCAGATGAGCGTACGCGGTCATGTTTCACCATCTCACCCTCACCAGGAGGGTGGATGATGGTAGATAACCAAAGGACATCTTTTTTGGTAATTTACAAATGGGTAAGATGTGTAAGCGGGACATGATTGATACAGGCATTGATAATGCACATTGGGAGCATGTCGCCGCTGAACGTGTTTCATGGAGGGCAAATATCAGAAATGGAATCAAGACAAAAGAGAAAATTATTGCAGATAAGTCACACACCGAGCGTGTGAGACGTAAGATGGTGCATGATGGTGAAAATAACCACGTGTTCACATGCATCCACTGTGGAAGAACATTTACAGCGCGAATTGTCCTTGTCAGTCACATTCGCTACCGCTATGGGTTGTCGTTATTATGCCTTTTTGAAGTACAATGTAACAAACTATCGTCTGTCAAGACGGCAAGGTGCCAATGATGAATGATTGCTTATGTAAGCGGAGGCGGGAGTGTTTCGCAGAGGCTACAGTGTCCGTTTAAGAAAGAAAGCACATAGAGCAGAGGCTAGGGGTGTTTACAAGAACCATCTAATGATAATGCTATAAGGTGATTTACAATAAATAATGCGAACACCGGTAACTTGCAATAAATAATGCGAACATCATCAAACGTTCAACGGTCCAGGGATTTCACCAATATAACAGTGTATAGAAACATAATAATACGGCAATCAAGGACTCGAAGCCAGTATGTAGAATGCTGAGGCAATATTTATTTGCCAAAGTCCAACTTATTACACGTTTACAATCCAAATCCTCAATTCCAATTTATTGTTACCGTGCCTGTTATGGCCATTCGGGACGGTAGAGAAACATTATTTAATATGAATCGTAAACGGTTGAACACATTAAATATTTATAACCATCATGTCTCGGTACTTCTGTCCTTCACGACTTTGCCTATGTGTCAGCCTGTTTTGACTTGCTGAGTCCCATTCTAATATTGTCGCATTTGTCCGTGGCTTTCAGGCCGATATACATCCCGCATTAATAGTCTCGCCCTTCTTTTCCAATATTTGTTAGCCGTCAGAGTAAGTGTCCAGCCAGTACATAAGTTCTCTTCTTGCTGAGCATCGAATCGTGCTGCCTCCTCGTTCAAGCTCTAAGATCTGACTGTTTGTTGTTGTTGACAATCTTTCTGAAGTTTTCTCGTTTTTACGTCAGCCTCCTAGTTTCTCGTAAGATTTGGTTCGCGATTTTCTCACCAACTCTATTTTGCGTCATATCATCTGCGCTGCTACTTGGCAGATAACACTTGACACTCTGATTTCTTAGGTAGTCATATTAATTCAAGGGCAGACCTCCATGTCCAACACACACTGTTGGACATGGAGGTCTGCCCTTGCCTTGTTAGATGGGTTGCGGCAGTCCTTTATGAGGTAAGGTTGCACTGCGCATGGGTTCCTGGACTTCTGACCCCTGTACTATTACACCTGGGTTGCCGCAGGGATTTGCCTTGTCCCCAGTGCTCTTTAATGTCTACACCAGCAAAATCGCAGCTATTGAGACGCCAGGTGTGGGTAGAATCTTTACATTTGCAGATGATGTGCTGGTGTACAGACAGGGCAGAGACAGGGCCATTTTGGCGAAAGACTTACAGGTGGCGGTAAACAGGGTGGCGGAGTGATGCAGGGACGCAAGGGCCATTATAAACCCAGACAAGGCATCGGTTCTGTGGTACTCCTTGGATAACCGGATCGCCAAGGCAGACGTCCCAGGTATTATGTTGAATTGATGTCCTCTTAGTCGAGAGAGTAAATTGAAGTACTTGGGAATCACCTTTGACAGGTGTTTGTCTTTCAAGGATCATGTGGAGGCTTGGTGGTGAAGGCTGGTAGGGGACTTAATGCATTGAGGGTTGTGGCAGCAATCGGGGTAGATCAGAGGATGCTGTACAGGCTCTTTCATCAGTTAATAATTTCTGTCATTGAGTATGGTTTGGGGCTGCTGATAGTATCAAAGAGCCAGCTTGAAAGGTTTGAGCGCATGCAGAATGCTGCCATGCGGTTAATCCTGGGGTGCACAAAGGACACACCAATTATATGCATGAGGCATATCCTGGCGCTTTCAACAATAACGGATAGGCATAGGGTCCTTCAGGCCAAATGGTACCTGAGAGTTGCCGCAGACAGGGATCACCCGCTGCATGCAGCAATGGATATGGTAAAGGGTCATAGACTAAGACGAGGCAGGTCCTGGATGGCACAGGTATAACTTTCTATAAGTCAGGTGTGTGATCTAGAGACCATCAATCGTGAAAAAGAGTGGGTTGAAGTTCCGGAAGAAATGACGGACTGGCGCAATGTAATAATAACACTGGGTCGTGAGTGCAGAGAATGGGCAGCGGGCCGCACTGAGTTTGAAGTGCAACAGCTGATCCAGTGCAACACACATCAAGGTGACATAGTCATCTACACCGACGTAGTGGCTGGGGCTTTATTGTAAAGGCTAATGGGCGAGTCTTGAAAAAGGAGAGTCTGGCATATGAGACTACGACGTCCGGCAAGAGAATGGAGGTGGAGGCAGTAACAGCGGCATTCCGGTGGCTAGAGAAGACTACTGCAACACACGTTGTATTCATTACGGATTCAAAGAGTATGCTTAGCAAGGTGGAGAAAGGAATGTTTCGTGTGGAATGGCTCTCGTCGCTTCAGAGGTCACAGATCGTGAGAATTGTATGGATATTTTGCCCTGGCCATGCGGATGTACGGGGGAGTGAACAAGCTGATAGGCTAGCAGGGAGGGCACCTCTTGGTGGAATTTTGCCTATGCACAAGGGGGAGGTGGTCGTGCGTTTGTGAGACCAGGTGGAGAAGGCAGAGGAACAGATTGAGAACCCATATGTGGAAAGAATGAGATTGCGGGGGAGCGGCAGGGGTTCTGGAAGAATCTCAAAACTGAGAGGGAAGACCAGGAGAACTTTTAATCAGATAGCGGTGGGAACGATTATAGTCTGTTTATTTTTTTCTGCCCGAATATAAAATTCCATATCTCAGTAACCAACTGAGGGAAAATTATGAGATTTAGCATATAACCTTATCATTATGTCCACCCAACAAAATTTTTTTTTTCTGGAGAATGTACAACAGATTTCAGTGTTTGTTTATATGCAGTATATAATTTACGCCTCAGAGATTAAGTCCATAATTTTAAAAGTATTACAGCTTCACCAAGACACATCCGCGCTTTTTTATAAATTGTCTCGTGGTTTCCGTTTTGGCAAAAACTGCGCGCAGTTAAATGCATTGTTCAGAGGTGTCTTCAGTGTGGGTTCTTTCATGAAACGTGATTATATAAATAAATATATAAACAAATCTTACCATTAATATAATATTAATAGCTAATATTTTAATGTGTAAATATTGGTCAATGGGATTGAATGTGAAATTGTGTACACTTCAAAGCATCGCTATGAAGTTGTACACATATTTTTGTCAAGAAGCTGATCGCAGGAAACTGTTTCATACTGTTACAAATCCCGAAAAAAGAACAGTGCATGCATTGGGTTTGAGTAAACGGTCATTTCGTCGATGGGTGCAAGAATCTGGAATGAAAATCAACACGCGATAAGCAAACGGTAGGTAGAAAGGCTATTGTAGACAGCTTTGACAAGGATGTCATCAGGCGAGTTATTATAAAAATGATGGATGCCAAAGAAACAGTGACTGTAAGAAAACTGAGGGTTTGGTTGAGAAAGAACACTAACATAGAGCTATCCAAAACAACTTTGTGGAAAATTATAAGGACACTAGCTGACCCGGCCCGGCTTCGCCCAGTCCTTGGTGGGGAGCATCTCATTTAATTCATATAAGTAGTCATATAAGTTCCCGTTCCCGTTACCGACTGTCTGTCTGTCTGTCTGTCTGTCTGTCTGTCTGTCTGTCTGTCTGACCCGGCCCGGCATTGCCCAGCTCCTGGTGTGGAGCATCTCATTTAATTCATATTAGTAGTCATATAAGTTCCCGTTCCCGACTGTCTATCTGTCTGTCTATCTGTCTGTCTATCTGTTTGTCTATCTGTCTGCCTGACAGGAGGAGGGAGAAGGAGGGGGAGGAGGAGGAGGAAAGAGGAGAAGGGGAGGAGGAGGAGGGAGGAGGAGGAATGTGAAGGGAGGAGGAGGGAGGAGGTAGAGGGAGGAGGAGGAGGGAGGCGGAGAGAGGAGGAGGGAGGAGGAGGAAGAGGGAGGAGGAGGAATGTGAAGGGAGGAAAGGGGAGGAGGTAGAGGGAGGAAAGGGGAGGAGGTAGAGGGAGGAGGAGGGAGGAGGAGGAGGTAGAGGGAGGAGGAGGGAGGAGGAGGAGGGAGGAGGAGGAGGGAGGAGGCGGAGAGGGAGGAGGAGGAAGGAGGAGGGGGAGGAGGGAGGAGGAGGGAGGAGAAGGAGGAGGAGGGAGGAGGAGTGATGAGGAGGAGGGAGGAGGAGGAGGGAGGAGGAGGGAGGAGGAGGGATGAGGAGGAGGGAGGAGGAGGAAGAGGGAGGAGGAGGAATGTGAAGGGAGGAGGAGGGAGGAGGTAGAGGGAGGAGGAGGAGGAGGGAGGAGGAGGAGGAGGGAGGAGGAGGAGGAGGGAGGAGTGAGGAGGAGGAGAGGGAGGAGGAGGAAGGAGGAGGGGGGAGGGAGGAGGAGGAGGAGGGAGGAAGAAGGAGGAGGAGGGAGAAGGAGGGATGAGGAGGAGGAGGGAGGAGGAGGAAGAGGGAGGAGGAGGAATGTGAAGGGAGGAGGAGGTAGAGGAAGGAGGAGGAGGGAGGAGGAGAAGGGAGGAGGAGGGATGAGGAGGAGGGAGGAGGTAGAGGGAGGAGGAGGAGGGAGGAGGAGGGAGGAGGAGGAGGGAGGAGGCGGAGAGGGAGGAGGAGGAAGGAGGAGGGGGAGGAGGGAGGAGGAGGGAGGAAGAAGGAGGAGGAGGGAGGAGGAGTGATGAGGAGGAGGGAGGAGGAGGAGGGAGGAGGAGGGAGGAGGGATGAGGAGGAGGGAGGAGGAGGAAGAGGGAGGAGGAGGAATGTGAAGGGAGGAGGAGGGAGGAGGTAGAGGGAGGAGGAGGGTGGAGGGAGGAGGTAGGAGGAGGAAGAGGGAAGAGGGAGAAGAAGGGAGAAGGAGGAGGGAGGATGATGAGGGAGAAGGAGGCAGGAGGAGGAGGAGGGAGGCAGGAGGAGGAGGGATGAGGAGGGAGAGGGAGGAGGAGGGAAGATGAGGGAGGAGGGGGAGGAGGCGGAGGGAGTAGGAGGGAGGATGATGGAGGAGAAGGGGAGAGGAAGAGGGAAAAGGAAGAGGGAGAAGGAGGAGGTAGGAGGGAGAAGGATGAGAGGGAGGAGGAAGAGGAGAAGGGTGGAGGGAGGAGGTAGAGGGAGGAGAAGAGAGGGGGAGAGAGTTCGCCATTCCGAATTCATACTCGTCTAGTTCTTCCCTTCTACACGACTGTAGATAACTTCCTTACACATAAAAAGATGAATTGTTATTGATATTGCCGTGGCATGGAGGAATATCAGCAGCAGAGTTGATTAAAAAAAACAAAGACTGAGATCTACGGAGAGCCATGAACGCCTACGCCAGCCGGCACGGCACTTGATGATGATGATTGCCGTGTGACGATTCTGTGTAGTCACGTCATTTTCTTCCCTTTCCCTAGCGTTTTGGTTCGGGGATTCTTTCATCATCATCATCATATATTTACGTACGTATTTTGGGAGGGGGAGGAGGGAGGAGGAGGAAGAAGAAAAAAAAACTATGACAGTTGACAGCTCTGGAATGAAAGGAAGGCGTGTAGAAAATTTCATCTCAATCGGATGGGCCGTTCGCGAACAAATAAAGGACATACATATTTACATACATACATATATACATACACATATACATACACTTTGTTTTATAGATATAGATTAGGCTTCACTTTTAGAAAGTACAAGGGAGGTAGAAATATCCTTTGTGAGCAACCGCATTTAGGAGCCATGAGAAGCAGATATGTACGTGAAATAAGGGAAATACGCAAAGATAATTATGACATAGTGTATTTGGATGAGACGTGGATCAATGCGCACCACACAAGTGAAACGGAATGGCAATCAATGGATGGAAAGATAAAGCGTTATGTGCCCAATAGTAAAGGACAGCGTTTGGTCAAAGCCTATGTTAGCAGTACTCATAATTGCTTACTACAGAATGCTGGGCTCTTGTTCGTATCAACGCATACAGACAATAGGGATTATCATAATAAGATGAATGGTGATGTATTTAGAGATTGGCTCGAGAATACAGTACTTCCATCCCTTGATAGACCGTCTTGTCTAATCATGGACAATGCATCATATCACAATGTTGTTGCCCAAGAAGACAAAATACCTACGGCATCGAGCACAAAGGAAGCAATAAAGATATGGCTCCGAAGGGAAAATATACCATTTCCAGAAACATATTTCAAGCTACAGTTGTCCTTTGTAAAACAGGAACAAAAACGCAAGAAATATCACATCGACAAGTTGATAGAAGAGCATGGCCATAGGTGCTTGAGACTTCTGCCGTATCATTCTCATTTAAACCCTATAGAACTTGTGTGTGCTAAAATTAAAGGACAAGTGGCAGCTGCCAATACTACATTCAAATTGTCTGACGTCAAGATACTAACCCAGTCCGCGCTATTAAATATTTAATAGACCTTAATCTACGTGCACACTTACTGGGATATTTTGCTCCAACTATTCAGACGAATTGCAGGCCCTAAACATCACAGCATCAGCATAATGTCAATGGCAACAGTTTGTATTCCACAGTGATGAATTTTCAATTCCGCAAGCCCTCAGCGGTGACAAACAACTGTATTGGAAAAAAAAACCATACACACACACACACACTAAATGCATTGAATACCAACAGAAGAGTAATATTGCGGTGGAAACTGACATATTGTGGTATAACAAGAAACGTGAGAGCAAACACGTTGTCAAATTAGGGGACAACAAACGTGCATACGAATCAATCTATAAACTTCAATGAAAAGAGGACCAACATCTTGGTCGTTAAGAAGAAAGCCCACTACAGAGACACTGACAACTATTTTCATAGTGCAAAACAGGTAATCATGTTCCGTCTCTGAACGGTAAACAGCAGAGTAGACACTCTTTCACGAAGACTCAAAATGGGTCTGTCACCCATGTGTACGTGTGAACAAACTACACAGACATCCGAACAGATCCTTAAAAATGGAAACATGATGACTAATTTGCGGTATCATTTCTGGTCACTCCCTACGCACATTAACGCACAGATATTTGGAAGCTTTGACGAACTCAATATAAAAAGCTAACATGAATACTTGTGTACACAATATTAACCAGCAGGTGAAGAAACAAGAAGGAAAGGAAAAATAAGGTAAGAAATATATTCCTTCTACTTTCCTGTCAATTTACACATTATTTACCCCATGCCTCTGTAAATTCTCTGTCTTTACTAATAAACATATATTGGAAACAACAAGCTGCCATAAGGATTGATAATGAAGTAGGACAATACCAACCTATTAAGAGAGGTGTTAGGCAGGGATGTGTAATGTCTCCAGATCTTTTTTCCCTATACAGTGAAAATATTTTCAGAAATGTAGAAGACCTAAATGGAATCAGCATTGGAGGACGAAACATAAATAACATTAGATATGCAGATGATACAGTATTGATTGCAGACAATGCACAGGATCTGCAACAATTAGTAGACGCTGTGGTTGTACACAGTGAGCAGTTGGGGTTGGAATTAAATTGTAGGAAGACACAGGTTATGGTCGTCACTAGGAAGAACGAAGTACCACAATGTAATATACAAGTAAATGGGAATATTCTTCAACAAGTGAATCGGTTCAATTATCTCGGAACAGTCATAACATCTGATGGCAGATGCCTTGAAGAGATTAGAACAAGAATCGCCATTGCGAAAGTAGCCTTTAGCAAGATGAAAAACATTCTGACCAATAAAATGATGTCAATTGAAACGAGAAAAAGAGTGTTGAGGGGATACATAGAGCCTGTTCTTTTGTATGGATGTGAAACTTGGACAATGTGCAGTCAAGCAGAAAAACATCTGATGGCTGCAGAAATGTGGTTTCTGAGGAAAATGCAAAGAATACCATGGACAGATAGAAAAACCAATGACCAAGTACTACAAGAGACAAATGAAAATCGTAGATTGATTAGAGAAATTAGACGTAGACAGTCAAAATTTTTTGGACATGTTATGAGAAGAAATGGACTGGAGAACTTAGTGACAGCTGGCAAGATCGAAGGGAACAGACCAAGAGGAAGACCGAGAGGAAAATACCTGGATGGCTTGGCCACATGGCATGGACGAGACAGGAACACTGAGCTGATCCACAACTCTGGTGATCGAGTGAAATGGCGAATCATGACCGCCCACGCTTTCCGGCATGGCACATGATTGATTGATTGATTGAGATTTAGCTTGCATTGTCACTCTTTCACTTTATTGATAATGTAAAAGCCTCGGTCTATTTATGATTTATCCCTCTTTCGAGGGGATTCGTCACGCTTAGTTAAGAACCTGAATGGCCGGTATGTATCTGTGTTAGGTTTGCTACCTCTAGACAGATTCCATCCAAGGTAACCCATGGCTAGGTTTTCTTTCTTAACAATTTTACCTGGCCAACGGTCTGTTCTTTGCGATTTCCAACTTATAATATTTTTAACGTATACATTTTGCATTCGGGACCTCTTATTGTTCGTCTTGTTCTGAATTAATGTTGAGTTGAGTTAAGAACCGACATCACTGCACTCAGGACATTCCCATACGTGCCCCGTCCCCTCGTTCAACAGCCAGCGAAGAGTCATACTACTATAGTATATCCAGAAATGAATGCCGTCATTCACGATCAATTATTTTGAAAACTGTCTGTTGCATCGTTATGAAATCTTTCCTGCCGTCTTATATTTACTCCCACCCAAGGAATATGTCTTTGATAGGTCCAAAAGCAACTTAAATCATCGAAAGCGGCGACATTTCTTTGATGTTTTGGTGAAAAACTAGTGATTTCTCGCTAACAAACTTGTTTTTACAGTAATGAATACCCCGCCAATTCAGATGACGACACAAGACGTATCGGGAATCGTATGGGAGTGGGTGCAGTAAAAGAAGTAGCTTAAAAGTCGACAGGGTCGACTGCAATACACCGGGTTTTTATCCCATATGGCTCAGTCTCTTTCCGCAGCGTGGAAAGCATAGCACAAAGCACGAACTCCGTAGCTCCAGCGACGACCCTCGGGAGTCTCCGAAAAATGGACTCGTGAAACGAAGGACGCGGCCCGGAATCGAACATACAACCTTCGGAGCCCGAGTCAGACGGCTTGACCACTTCACCACGGAGAATCCCGAAAGGGGTGCAGTGTGTAATATTAGTAATCAATCAATCAATCATGTGCCATGCCGGAAAGCGTGGGCGGTCATGATTCGCCATTTCACTCGATCACCAGAGTCGTGGATCAGCTCAGTGTTCCTGTCTCGTCCATGCCATGTGGCCAAGCCATCCAGGTATTTTCCTCTCGGTCTTCCTCGTGGTCTGTTCCCTTCGATCTTGCCAGCTGTCACTAAGTTCTCCAGTCCATTTCTTCTCATAACATGTCCACAAAATTTTGACTGTCTACGTCTAATTTCTCTAATCAGTCTACGATTTTCATTTGTCTCTTGTAGTACTTGGTCATTGGTTTTTCTGTCTGTCCATGGTATTCTTTGCATTTTCCTCAGAAACCACATTTCTGCAGCCATCAGATGTTTTTCTGCTTGACTGCACATTGTCCAAGTTTCACATCCATACAAAAGAACAGGCTCTATGTATCCCCTCAACACTCTTTTTCTCGTTTCAATTGACATCATTTTATTGGTCAGAATGTTTTTCATCTTGCTAAAGGCTACTTTCGCAATGGCGATTCTTGTTCTAATCTCTTCAAGGCATCTGCCATCAGATGTTATGACTGTTCCGAGATAATTGAACCGATTCACTTGTTGAAGAATATTCCCATTTACTTGTATATTACATTGTGGTACTTCGTTCTTCCTAGTGACGACCATAACCTGTGTTTTCCTACAATTTAATTCCAACCCCAGCTGCTCACTGTGTACAACCACAGCGTCTACTAATTGTTGCAGGTCCTGTGCATTGTCTGCAATCAATACTGTATCATCTGCATATCTAATGTTATTTATGTTTCGTCCTCCAATGCTGATTCCATTTAGGTCTTCTACATTTCTGAAAATATTTTCACTGTATAGGTAAAAAAGATCTGGTTACACATCCCTGCCTAACACCTCTCTTAATAGGTTGGTATTGTCCTACTTCATTATCAATCCTTATGGCAGCTTGTTGTTTCCAATATATGTTTTTTATAAGTCTAATGTCTTTCCCATCAATTTGTAGATTTGCAAGCATATCCACTAAGCTAAATCTAGCATTTAAAAATGTAATTTATACTTTACTAGCTGACCCGGCCCGGCTTCGCGCAGTCCCTGGCGGGGATCTATATCTGTCTGCCTGCCTGCCTACCTATCTACATACCCCCCCCCCCCCCCCTCTCTCTCTCTCTCTCTCTCTCTCTCTCTATCTATCTCTCTATCTATCTATTTTTAATTTATTACCATAGCTTGCAATTAAACTATTTTATTATTACGCTGATGAATCCACTGTTTTACGTTTTTATAGACCTGAGAAAAAAATTAAGATAACATTAAAATTATTACAAACCATTCAACAGTAGCTTTTCTAACATAACGAATAGCAAACCGGCAATACAGTTAGTAATAGTACTAATAATAGTGTTTACTTTCACTTTCGCCTACGTATAGCTAGTGTAGTAACAAAGAAATATCAATGATTTATTTTGGGTTTACACATGTAGTATGTAGGTTAGCGATGGTCAAAGTAGGGCGAATACTATTTACATTATAGTTTATTGAAACGTTCCAAAGTATGATACGATAAAATTGACCCGTATCCCGATAATAATATCTGTGTAGTGCGGTAGTAGCCAAATAAAAATATATTTTATGCAAATACGTATATTGTAGGTAGAAATAGCCAAATAAACTCTGCCTCGGCTCTACTAAAGTCGTTTTAGAACTTTAGCTAAGCCTAAGACTAATGCAATTTGAAGAAGGGGTACTGATAAGGCATAGAGTGATAGAGACAAGACCAACAACATGTTAGTTATCTCCATTGGAGTATCAGTCTAATTTAATCGTTAGCGTGACGCGAAACTCAAGATTATATTATTATTATTATTAATTATTATTGGTGAAAAATATAATAAATATATTATATAACAGAGTCGTGTAGTGGTTTATGGACTCGCCTACCATTCAGTGGCCTGAGTTCGAACCCGTTATTTATTGGCAGAGTGAATAAGGCCAGCAGGCATTTTCTCTCGAAAAAATATAATCTAATTTCTAGCACTACAAATCAGCGCCATAATAAATAATATTAATAATAATACCCTCTTTGGACACCAATCATCTTCAAATTAATATCGTATTTTATTTGTGTCCGACTCAGTCACTGGATTATTAATCTGAACCAACCAGGGATGGATCCTTTAAATATATTAATATTATAACTTCTCTTTGGGGTTGAACGGGGTACAGGTAATTAATTGTATAATCGACATCGAAAACTACTAATTAATTAGTTATAATGGATGTTTGTGTGGCTGTATACTTTTGCTATTAATTAATATTTTATTTTGTGTAGATTATATTAATATTATAAAATAACTGTCTTTTATTTACTTTAGTACTTTAGACACGTGATATATTAATTAAAAAATATATTCATTTCACGATCCAGTTTAATTTCTTCCTGATTCATATCCACGTTCTAAATAATGTAATTATTTTATTGCACAATGTTGAAATGTCAGTACCAGACCATAGTATAATATGCACATGTCACTCCAGTGAATAGTAATAATAGTAATAGTTACAGTTGTAGGCATCACGATAACCACAGATAGTCACATATGATAAATTATTATATTTCATATCTGATCCTGCTGAAGTTATTCATGTGTGGTCTTCTGTGCTGTCTCTGAATTCAGCGACATATCATGTATATGTGTGTGCGAGCGTGCTCATTTAATATTAATAATTAATAATTTATTTATTGTAATGTATGTATTGCAGTTGACACTACTGATTTGGGAAGGGGAGATATATTAGAAAAGAAGAAGTAACAAAGACATTTATGATTTGTTTAAGTCCCCGCTAATCACTGGTATCATGAAGGCTAATAGACTACAATGGCTGGGGCATATAGAAAGAATGGAAGATAATAGGGAAACAAAACTCGCTTACACTCAGGAAATAAATGACCGTAGACCCCGAGGTAGACCAAGAAGGCGGTGGAGAGATAATATACATACAGACCTACAAGCACTTGGAATCAACGACTGGCAAGAGAAGGTCCACCAGAGAGACGAATGGAGACAGATTGTATTTGCAGCAAAGAACCTCAATGGCTCGGAATGCTGAAGAAGAAGAAGAAGAAGATATATATATATATATATATATATATATATATATATATATATATATATATATATATATATATATATATATATATATATACCGTATATGTATATATATTAATTATACTGCACGGTAACTATATTTGTATTTGAAAAGACTAGAGAAAAGTCAAAGACAGAAGAAGATTTAGGGAGAAGATGATAGACAACTTCTTGGCTATTGTGGCATTGAGAAACATATAACACACAAGTGAGTTAGGAAGCCATGGAGTATCATCAATATGGAGCAACATACCCCTTGGGCTAGAAGAAGATCAAGAAGAAATACATAAACTGTCAATAGACGTGTTGTTGTGTCAGCAAGTTATTTTGAAGGTTCAGATTGCAAACTGTAACTGTAACAAAGGTAAAGAATAGCCTTTAACAGGTGGAGACACAATTTATTACTAATAATTAGAATATTAGTATTAAGTAATATAGTAGTAAGTTAGTATTAAGTAGTATTAAATTAGAATATTAGTATCAGTCTTTACATATACTGGTCAACAGCACAATATGTTAAGGTGACTAGTTCCTTCCATGCTTTTCGTTTTGATAACTAGATTATGATTATTAGTTAAACACACCGTAAACACAGCCATTCAGTTATAAAAAGCAAATTCTGTTCAATGCAATAAACAAATATTTATCATATATAATGAATTAATGATGCCCTTTACTTCCTGATTTCTTATCATCTTTTATGTCTCGCTGTCCCCCCCTCTCTCTTTTTTTCTCCAAAATAAAACACCCATATTCAGGCATCAGGTGTTGCTCAGGTGTGTTAGTCACAGCTTGTCCAATAGCTACTGTCAGCATGTCTGTTTAGCACAAGCTGTCAGCAGTTGAGTTGGTTACTCTGTTATGCATCTCCACACATTTCCAAAAATAAACTGTTGGAACAGGGCCAGAAATGTGGGTCAGAGGATGTTGTATGCCAATTAACTGTATCAGATATTCAAGAGGACCTTAAACAAACAAGAGAACGGTCATGTCATGCTGTGTGTAAGATTATGGTATATAAAACCACTTGGCTCTCAGCATGTGTGCCTTACTTAACAATCTTGGACTTCTTATCATCAGAGGATTCTGAGACCACCTTGTGAGTTCTATGTCAGGCTGTGGTGTCATTTGTTTTATTAGTTCAGAGGTCTGTGTACAGAGATATTGTTAAGGTTTCTTTGTTAAGAGAAATGTATTTGTATTTGTTGCTATTTTTCTTACATTTGTTTCCAGTTTGCAATATCAGCCATTATTTATTTTTAAATTAATGTTTCCCCTGCTTTTTTTTTTTTTTAGTTTTATGAAGTTATGCATATTTGTTGTTGAATACTTGTTGGTATTTAAAATTACTATTTTTTTTTTGTTTTTAAGTTTACAAAGTTAACTAAATATGTTACTCCTAAGGTATTTAATTGTCATACAAGTAGTTTGGTGTCATATTTGTCTATTAATTAGATCTGCCTCACTATCTGTTTATTAAACAAATGTTGTTGTTGTTTGTCCATCAAGAATGATGATGACCATTCATTTCATCCAGTGGGGTTGAAAGTATGGAGCTGTGAGTTATAAGATGGCTGATAAGGCCTATTTTGGCTTGAAATGTTCTTTGACAATGTGGGCAAAGAATGCTTGAAATTCCAGGAGGAGGATATCCTGCAGTGGTTTTTCTGTCCAGCCTTTTCCTCACAGTTCTTGCAGTCCTGATGGCTTCACAAGTGACTGCACCCTTATGTAATGATGTACGCCACGAATTACAGTCTTTAGCAGCAGTCTCCCACGTGTCAAGATGAATTCCAAAAGCTTTCAGTGAGATGTTCAGAGTCTTTAAAGCGTTTCCTCTGGGCTCCTTGGGAGCGTTTACCACAACGCAGCTCGCCGAAAAAAATTTGTTTAGGGAGCCTGTGATCTGGCATACGAGTTAAGTGACCAGCCCATCGAATCTGATTTTTCATTAGTAGAGTGTGGATACTGGGCATGGACGCTCTTTCTGGAACTTTAGTGTCTGGGATCTTGTCTTGCCATTTAATCTTCAATAGCTTCGTAAGGCAGTCTGTGTGGAAGTGGTTTAATTTCCTAGCATGCCACTGATAAACAGTCCATGTTTCACAAGCATATATTAGTGAGGATAATTATTAATACAACTGCTTTATAGACTTTCAGCTTTGTTTGCAGGCTTATTCCATTTCTGTCCCATACATTCTTGTACAGTCTGCCAAAGGTCGCACTGGCCTTGGAGATTCTTGCATTCACTTCGTCACCAATTGTGGCAGCTTGTGACACAGTGCTGCCAAGATAGATGAATTTGTCCACAACACTTAGACTATGACCGTCCGTTCACCTTGATATTGGGCATGGTGTGATTATTCCCTGGAGCTGGCTGGTACATAACTACAGTCTTCTCCAAGTTGATATTGAGCCCAAAGTTGGCACAGGCATATGAGAAAGCTGAAACATTGTGTTGCATGTCTGTCTCTGAGTTGGCATATAGAGGGCAATCATCAGCAAACAGCAGTTTTCTGACGGTGTCGCTGTTAGTTTTGGATTTGGCTTTCAACCTTCTGAGATTGAACAACTTTCCATCCATGTGGTAGTTGATGTCTATTCCAATTAAACTAATAAATGCATCATATGGCATAACAAAATAAAAATAAAAAACATTAAATCATGCTAGGTTTCTATCCACCATGAAGCTGGGTTACCCAGAGCCAAATTGACTGGAAAAAATAATACTGCCACTCCAGGGGATTGATCCCAGATTAATGTCTTGGTAAGCTATAGCACAAACAACCATGCCACCACAGCTCCTGATTGCATATATGCCTCTACAGTTGAGACACAATTTATTAGTCTTCACATTAATTAGCATTTTAAATGATAACATTCATAGATATCAGTGAGATAGCTTTACTTATCTACTTTTCTTTGTCAACCTTGTTCACACTTGGATTTCCACATTAATATCTCTAATAAAAACAGCAGTTAGTTTCAGTCTCATAAGATTTCTGTACAGGTTTTGGGGAAATGAAGTTAGCTTATACATATTTCTTTACATTCATAAAGTTCAGCAGGACTGTAGACGGTGATTGACCATCGCCGTGTTATTGCTAGCTTGCACAAAGATCCAATGAATCTATCGGAAACTTGTGATGTAGAAACTATTCCAGTCTGTTGTAACCTGTTTGCAGTATACAAATTATGATCTGGTTTTACCTTAAAAGTTGATGATAATCATAATTTTTCACATTGGTCAGGGTGATCTTTTGTCCATTTTGTCATGTAAAAAGCTTTTAAAGAAGTTGTTGCTATTTCAAAAGTTGTACTGAAATCATTTTAGTTGTAGATATCCACCTAGCTTAGCAAGTTGATCTGACTGGTATGGTGCAGTTGGCTGGTATTCACTTAACTGTGCATTTGCTGAAACTTTCTGTTTTTTTTAAATAAACATATTCTTCTTTGTAACTCCTCAAACGTTTACATAACTATATTCACGTATCTATTTTAAGAATTGTAAAATCTTATTGTACTCCATGGGGGGCTGCATGGTCTCAAGGTATGGTGTCTGCCTCAAGTGCTGGAGGTCCCGGGTTCAGGCCCCGGTGAGACCGGGATTTTTTCACATGGACTTCTAGTAATAAAATTTCCCCTGGTCTCTGGGTAGTGAGATCGGACACCCGTGTGTATTGTTGCGCACGTAAAAAATTTCTTGGCAGTTGGAAATCGAAAAGAGTAGCCTAACGGCGCTGCCCGAGCAAAATTCTAGTTAAAAATCTACCCAAGTATTTCAGGATCCTCGCCGGTGCTACGGAGTTAGGAGAAGAACTGAGCACTTATGGGTTAAACCCGTGTGCTGTGATGTTGATCCATCGACTAAAACTAAATTGTACTCCATGAATTTGGCTCTATGTTTGTGTGTCATTCTGCATCTGTCATTGTCATATAAATGGTTGCATTATTAGTTCACCCATGCAGTTCATTTCTGGCATAACTTGGGTAGTTTCTATGGTTTCTAGGCTTTAGTATCAATTCTTCATTCTGTCTCACTATTTTTTATTTGACTAAATTCACCCATATGTTTCTTCAAATTGTTTTCACCTATTACATATAAAACATTTCTTTTCGTCTATTTATTAAGGTATTCTCTCTCCCAGTCTCTCTTTCTTTTCTCTCTCTCTTTCTTTTTCTCAGGTCAGTTTTATAGAAAACCTTGCCTTACTGGGATTTGAACGCATGATCACCAGGCCAAAAGGCAAGCATACTAGTCACTGCGCTACTGTAATAATATTACTAATAAAACTGAGGTGAATTCCTGTGGGTATGTGTGTGGTTGGGTGGTAGATGTGTGTGTGGGGGACACGTGATGGATAGGGGATGGGTGGATGGGGGATTTGTCTCATAACATGGTAACATGCATTGTTTATGTTTACAACATTCATTTGACAATGTTTTTTTTTCCTATGTGAATGCACTAATGAACGAAAGATGAGTGATTGGAAGGGCTGAATGTAAGATGGGCCTGCGTGCCCAATTTGTTACCCTTTGAAAATAAAGTTCGTTCATTCGTTCGTTCGTTCTCACTCACCCACTCTCTCTCATATTCAGTATATCTTGCTCTCTTATTTTCCTTTCCATTTGTAATCTTATTTTAATGATAATCTCACACAAATAGTTTCTCCAGGCAAGCCCTTGCTATTTCAGAGACTACATGTGACAGATCTCCAACCTGTTGCAACAACAATGATTTCTCAGTTCTAACACCGTCTCCCTTTTTCTTGTGAATGTATTATTTATATGTTCCAGCAGAAATAAAATAAGTTAGAAATGCCATGAAAGCCACATTAGCACTAACTCTTCATAATCAGTTTGAGATAAACCGTTTTTCTGGATAGAGTAATCTAATGCTGATACATCTGAAGCCGGAGTGGGATTGCCTGATAGCGAGGGACACTGTTAATATGGAAAGCTAATCCACATGCAAAATTCAGTCCAGCAGTACTAGAAGTAGTGTGTATAGACTACGCTTGAGTTCAAAGCCCCAGGAAGGTTAACCCGGTCAACAAATGCCCGCAGAAGTCAGATGTGTCGGCCTAACGGCGCAAGAATGCAGCTCTGCTATAAACAGGCACAACACAATCACGTCCGGAAAAAAAACTCCGGATGAATGCCGAAGAAGACAGAAGAAGAGTTCAAAGCGAGCAAATGCAAAAAAAGATCTAATGTTGATAAAGGTAAAGGACCCTTTTCGGTGCTTGAGGCGTATTGGGCATAAGGTGCCTACCTCATATTTTAAAGATCAATCAGCACTCAGTGGGAGATGTGGTCAGTATCTTACAGGCTGGTTTTACCTCCCAGAACATTTCCTGGTACCAATTTTAGGCGGGGTTGACCTGAGAACCCAGGTCAGTTTTATAGAAAACCTTGCCTCACTGGGATTTGAACACATGATCACCAGGCCAAAAGGCAAGCATACTAGTCACTGCGCTTTTTTTTTTTTGCATATCCTTTACAGGACATCACTGTCAACACCAGCATCTTTCAGCTGTATATTGATTTCTTGGCAAGATTACGCTCAGTAGTTTGCCATTGCTTTCTGAGCGGCTGGCTCACATACCCCGTAAGTTACCGATGCGATTCGAACCACTGCTGATTCTCACCGTCATCATGTTACCTACGAGAGTATACGAGATTGAACACATGATCACCAGGCCAAAAGGCAAGCATACTAGTCACTGTGCTTTTTTTTTTTTTTTTTTGCCATATCCTTTACAGGACATCGCTGTCAACACCAGCATCTTTCAGCTGTATGTTGATTTCTTGGCAAGATTACGCTCAGTAGTTTGCCATTGCTTTCTGAGCGGCCGGCTCACATACCCCGTAAGTTACCAATGCGATTCGAACCACTGCTGATTCTCACTGTCATCACGTTACCTACGAGAGTATACGAGATTACGGAGAAAAGTCGCTAACCTCTAGGCCACGAAGCCGGCAGTCACTGCGCTACTGTAATAATATTACTAATAAAACTGAGGTGACCTCCTCTTCTGCCCAGGTAGTTTTCAGAAAAATATGAACTTTATTCACTTCCTGTTGTATAAAGCTGGATTAACTTCACTTCTTCTTCTACCTCTTCTTTTTCTACTTCTCATTGTGCCTTTTATCCCCAAATGGAGTATAAGCCCTCAACTAACTCATGCCAAGATCTTTTACCATCTCATGGAGCACTCTCAATGTCCTCCCTATGCAATACGTCTCTGTCTGTTTTTCTCTTCTCCTAGTGTTCTTAAATCTCTCTCTATTTCATCAGCTCTGTGGTTTCCAGAGGAAGAACGTTTTAGTTATAAAATTAATAGGCTTTCTTAAGGTGTGTCCTATCCAGAGCTAGCGTCTTTTCCTCACCTCTTATCTGAGATTTGTTTACTTCTCCCCATAAACTCAGCACCAGTGATTCTGTCATACCATTTTAGTCCTTCTGTTATGCGCAGGCATTAGTTAATAGATGTTTGTAATTTATTAGTAATTGTTTTGTCGTTCTTCATGTGTCTGATTCATACAGCAGTACTGAAAGAACAAATTTTATTTTCAAATGGTTAAGAATTGGGCACACAGGCCCATCTAACATTCTGCCCTTTTGTCACACTCTTTCATACATTATTTCATCCACACATCATTTGAGGCTAACTGAAAAGAACAATATAAAAGGTATGCATTATAAGGGCATGGGGAATATGAAAAAATCAATACTACACAACTCAGTAATATTAATGAATGATGTAGCAATTTTTATTAGCTATGGGGAATATATTGGTCTACTAAAAGGGGGCTGGCTGTTATACTAGGGTTTTATTATTATTATTATTATTATTATTATTATTATTATTAAGGGGGAAGGTAATCCGCACTGAGATAGTGTTTGAATAATTTGTGATTATGTGTATAGGGATTGATGATGTCTGTGATTTCTTGTGGAAGATTGTTTCACAGCTGATCTGATTTTTAGATTGTTTCACAGCTGAGCTGATTTTTCCATCTCTAGAGTTAAATATTCATAGTTTGGTACTGGATTTAGGATTTAATTTCTTTTGACTTCCACAAATTGCCTAGCACTGTGGAAGCTCCTTTTGCATTCTTATTTTAATATCTCTATTTGTGTGTTCCCCCCATCTTTATCTACATTGCTGCCTAAATAAGTATATAATTCCATATCTAGGGTTGAGCCCACAGCCATACACACAAATCCCATTATTGGGGTAACCTCATACAACTGTTAGTTAGTTACATATCCTTTACAGGACTTAGCAGTCAACCCCAGCATTTTTTGGCTGTTCGTGATTCCTGGGCAAGTTTACGTTCAGTAGTTTGCCATTGCTTTCTGAACAACTGGCACCCATACCCTTTCATTAAAAAAAAACAATAAAAGGCGGTCTGCTGCCAAATCGCCCACCACTGTGTTGATAAGCAAATGCACTAACTAATCACTCACTCACCCAGTTCTTATGTTCATAAGACACAAGTTAAATGTGTTCTGCTTTAAGGTAATAACATGTTTTAGGTCTCACAAATTTGTCTAGGTTCAAATGTCGTGTTGTCAACACATCGTAGGAGGAGTTGACATTGATGTATAGTGTATATAATTTAACATGACAATGGTCAAACATAAACTCAAGAAGTAGCTGTATCGTTTAGACAATTCACTTAACAAGTAATGGAAATGTCTGCGATTTAAATGATGGTATAGTCCTGTAGAGAAGAATGAGAAGGTGATAATATATGACTGGCACCTTGCCATTTTTACAGATAGTTGATAGTTTGTTACATTACTTTTAAAAAAAGGCATAATAACTACAAATCACGGCGGTAACGAATGTGACTGGAAAGATCAATTCACACGGTAAATGTTTGTCCACAACGGGTGCATGTATTCACACGGTTTTTTCCTCCATCACTCACCATTTGGCATCTCACATGCTCAGTGTTTGCCCTATTTATGGTCATAAATGACATTAAAAACAATATGTTTGTGAAAACTTTATCAGATAACCAAGTACAAAACTGATTATTTGGCATTCAAAGATGAAAATAGAATTTACAAAATCTTAAACTGTACTTAAACTGAGGAATAGTCAATTATCACTTTATATATAGCTAAAGGTCTACAACAGTTGTTGGACATTGTAGTAACAGAGAGTACAAAGAAAGGACTCTCCTTGAATATCAAGAAAACAGTAACAATGGTGATATCAAAGAATAAGTGACACTCAAATGTGAAATTTGAGATTGAAGGGAAAATTCTTCATCAAGTGGACAGTTTTAAATATCTAGGGGCATTTATAATATCAGATGGAAGATGCACAACAAAGATTAAGAGCAGAATAGGGCAAGTAAGGGCTGCATTTAAGAAAATGAAGATCTTATGCAATGATTCACTATCATTGAATGTAAGAAACAGAGTGCTGAAGTGCTATATAGAACCTGTTTTGCTGTACGGCAGTGAATCTTGTTATGTAAATGAACAAATTAGGAAGAGGTTGGAAGCAACACAAATGTGGTTCCTGAGACTGAATGTTGCGAATTCTTTGGACTGCCAAAGTAACTAACAACGACTGCGTGAAAGAAGCTAATGAGACTAAAACATATACAGTACAACAATAAGACAAAGTAAACAGCTTTATTTGGTCATGGGATGGGAAGAGAGGCATTGGAGAACATTGTGACAACTTGAAAGATCGAGGGTAAGAGAGGTAGAGGCAGACCAAGAGAAATGATGCTGGATGGATTGCGACGGTGGCATGGAGGAATATCAACGACAGAGTTGATCCAGAAAACCAAAGACCGAGATCTGTGAAGAGCCATGAACGCCTACGCCAGCCGGCATGGCACTTGATGATGATGATGATATTGCTTTACCTGTACTGAAGTAATGAGATAACTATCACATTTATACATTTTTGAAATGTGTACGCAAAATCAACATTATCATCTTCAACACATTCAGAACATAATATCAAACTCATTCTATACCAAGAAAATAATTGTAAACGATAGTGATTTGGTTTCACATATTCATTGCTTTATTTGTTCACAGGCACATACAACATGAGTTTTAGAGAAGAATTTCGTCTCAGGAAAGTGCTGTTTAGTGGTGTCGCCACAGAAAGGTTTTGCGTCTTCCAGGTGAGTTTATTCATACTGTTGTCTTTTTCCAAAAATATGCTTTTTAACTCTCCTGGGTTAAATTCAGGATATATAGTATATTTAAAAAATATTAAATAAAGTACTTGAAAATATGTTGTAATGTTTTTTAAACTATTAATTTTTAATTTATGTCTATAATGTAGTTATGGCTTAGAGGATAGTGAGATACAGTTTCATGATTGTCCATCCTACTACTTCGAGGTTCAAAATCAGCCTCAGGTGATTTAGAAATAGACCACTTTGAGTTGATTTTGATAATATTAGGCATCGACCGTTCAGAAAGGGTCCAACTTCACGGCAACAGGTCATCCCCATTATGCTCCTTTCCTGTGCCAGTGAACATCACACAAAATACTTCTCACTGTCCCATGTAAAAAGTAGTGGAACAGACAGGAGTCTTGACAAACCAACAGCCTGCACAGGTACACTGCATAATGCCGCCACCAGCACACCAACATAAAAGTCCTCCACAAAAAATACAGTTCATCGTCGATGGAAGCGGCAGTCACTAAAAAACCAGTAGCCACATTTACTGCTTAAGGCAAACCAGTCAGTTCTGTCACAAAGCATGCTCCCATTATTCTGAACATGCAGTTCATGCTACAAACAACAGCGGACAGATATAAAAGCATTTCACATGAAATTCACAGCTCACAGTGTTGCACCACGCACTCAACTCAGTAGCAGGGCGACGGAACCACGGACTTCCAGTCCAACATGAGGATAATGTGAATGCAAATGGTAGCCACAAGCATAAACACTCCAGAGGCCTTGACCATTTAAATGCCTATCCTCCATGTTGGGGGACGGAAGTCCTGTAAAGGACACGCAACTAATTTTCTAAACATATGGTTGTTGAATGGTTTAATTATGCTAATCAATTTATTCATACTATTGCTATGAGAGGTGAACACATTCATATTTTTCGATTTGATTTCAAATCCTGTATTTTTTATATATAACACTTTGTGTCCCTGGCAACTGAAAATTGGCATATGTATGGTTCCAAAAGATGGGTACATGGGTGTATTGGATGAATGTAACTAGTGTAACAGGTTAAAAAAAAAAAAAACAGACTTTTCTACATAACTCGAGGCATATAGGGTATAGGATGTTTGCCCCATATTTTTTATACACCAATCAGCACTCAGTGGGTGACATGGCCAGAATTACACCAGCACTTTTTGCTTGCCAGGACATTTTCTAGTATCTATTGACTATTGTAGGCTGGATCAACCTGGGAGTCAAAGCCAATTTTAAAAATCTGCTTAAATGGGGGATTCAAACACATGTCTATTGGGCCAGCAGGCAAACATGCTGTAAAAAGTGCTAAAGTAATAGTAATGGCAGAGTGGAATAATATAGCAATTTCAGCATAGAGTGAATAAATTAAGAAATCAGTTTCAAGTATATCGTTACAAACTGGTCAACACATGGTACGTTGCTCGGTGTAGAAAACAGTTTTTTAAAACAGTTCAAACTTAAATGAATGTTTCCACATTGTAAACATGACCATCCTACCTGCTTGTTCATTTTGGTATGAACACTAAACTCTAGAGGCCATGTGGCGTAGAGGTTAGTACACTTGCTGGCCAAGACCAAGTCAAGATTAAATCCCCAGCAGTGGCAGGAAGGTTTGTTCCAACCAGTATGGCTCTGTGGTTGATCCAGCCTTTAAAAAAATGGGTACTTGATAATTTTTGGAATTTCCTGTGAACTTTTTGGGAACGAAACGTGGCAAGAAAGGACACTAGTCACTGCACTTCATTTACAATGATTTGCTGTGACTTAGAATATGTGATTACCTAACATTTCATACTATTATGGCAATATCTGCCTGTAACTACTTTTACTGAATCCAGCTCAATGAACTTTCTAAATTTTGTTTGATATTTTTCTCTATTTGTTTTTCACAACTGTATATATATATGTAAAGTTGAGTTGAGCTAAGAACTGACACCACTGCACTCAGGACATTCCCATATGCATTCCGTCCCCTCGTTCAAAAGCCAGCGAAGAGTCATACTACTAATCGTTTCTAATCGTTACTAATCATTTGTTGACCGGGTTAACCTTCCCGGGGTAACCATTTAAGATTGGGTAGACCTGGGAGACCAGATCAGTTTTAAAAATATCTGCCTCGATGAGGATTCCAACACTTGATCACCTGGCCTGCAGGCAAGCGTGCTAGTCTGTGCACTACCACGGCTCCAGTATATGCTTGTAACTATGTCAATTTTAATTCTGCTTGTTCGCAGATTCTGTATTTTTGTTTTGCTGTTGCATTTAGCTGAGACATTCATTTTGTATTTTGTTCTATTAAAGCTGACAAAATATACTTTTTTTTTATCCCTTCGGATGTAAGTGATACTGCAGTCAAAAGTAGGTTGCATATCCTTTATAGGGCATCACAGTCAACCCCAGCAATTATTGGCTGTGTGTGATTTTTTTGGCAAGTTTATGTTCAGTAGTTTGCCATTGCTTTCTGAACCACTGGCACTCATACCATTATATGAAAATCATACACAAGGCAGTCTGCAGTCAACTACATTTTAATTACAACTTGTGGACTACAAGTGGCTTTCAAGTCAAGATATGATTAGACAGAGTACTCCACTTATTGCATGTCTGATAACTTCCAACAAGCAACATCTCTCACACTTTACGCACAATTGTCTGTTGGTACAAGCTTACAGTTGTCAAACAGCGTGCATTAGTTATCATATTCATCCTGTAGGAACAAATATGCCAGTTTGGTAAATTATCTAAATGGTTGACTTTTCCACTGTGAGAGTATCTTATCTTTTACATGAAGTATAAGAACAACGTTGCTAGTCCCATACATTGACCAATCAGCACTTGATGAGTTATGTGGCCTATAGCATCCTGGCAGACTTTGCTTTCTTGGACAAAAGAATAAGAAGAAGAAAAAAAAAACAGAAGACTCTAAACAATAGCCATAGTGCATGGCAATTGCGTCCATTAGCCTGGCCTTCAAGATTGTTGATGCTGATTAGTTATAGTTAGTTCAGTGCAATATATATATAAATATTGATGGAAGTCATTGCTATATAGTCACTCTTAGTAAATGCCCGGGTGATGTGATTATCTACACGGATGGGTCAGTGTTGAGAGGTAGGAGAAGTGCCTGGGGGTTCTTGGCAAAAACTAATGGTCGGCGTTTGGTGCAGGAGAGCCTGGCGTATGATGACACTACATCTAGCTTAAGAATGGAGGCGGTCAGTGCAGCTTTCCGCTGGATAGAAAACACAATACATACGCACATTGTGATTGTAACTGACTCAGAAAGCATGCTGAGAAGGGTGAGAACAGGCAAGCTTCGTGCAGAGTGGCTTGCTTCGCTTCGGAGGTCACGGGTAGCAAGCATCACCTGGATCTTTTCTCCTGGGCATGCCGGTGTGCTGGGGAATGAACAGGCGGACAGATTGGCTGGCTCGGCAAAACTTGGTGGAGTATTGATGCATGACAAGGCAGACGTGGTTGCGGCCTTGTGGGAGCAGATGTGCACCTCGGAGGAGCAGATGGATCACCATAGTCTGGTAAGAATGAGACAGCGAGGAGTGACGAGGGGATCTGGCCGACGCTCGATGCTCAGAGGAAAGGCGAGACGGACATATAATCAGATTGCTACTGGAACTATTAGTGTTGGAACTCTTCGCTGGCTGCTGGGGATGGGGACGGAGCGCTTATTGGAATGTCCCAAATGCTGTGATGTCGGTTCCTAAATCAATCAATCAATCAATCAATCTTAGTACTTGATATGACAATATAAATATAGAACTGATAATAGACGTTAAAATCTTGCTTTTCAGTCATTAATTATTCCTAGTATTATGGTAGTATTGATTTGTCAGTGTTTTTTAACAGTGTGGCCATTTTTGAGAATGAATTTAAAGTTGATTTTTAAAATAAATAATGGATTAAATTATGACCAAGTGGGCCGACCTAAGATATTAAAGGAGGATAGTGACAGAAACCTTGAGGTGCAATTCTAACTGACAATTTATTTTTTGCTGTTGTGCATATTTTAAAACATTTTTAAACCACAGTGGAGGACTCCTGGCCTGGTGTATGTCATATACAGGATCATCATGGCGGCGTACCCAACAGTGTGGTTAGTGCTCACATCAACAGGTTTTAAAATGCCTAGTGTGCAAGGCTCAGGACAGGCAAGTCAAAGAAATGTTTATACACATGTTTTTCAGTGTTGATCATGCACATGATAGTTTCACTGTTTAATACATCGGGCAGGTGTTCCATTAGCTGATGCATTGTTACCTTAAGGGAGCCATGGTAGCGTGTTGGCTAGACAATCGACTGCCCTACCAGTGGTTATGGGTTCGATCCGCATTGAAGCGGATTCGAATTTGTAAAATTGACCTTGGCTCCCAGGTCGACCCAGCCTTAAATATGTACCAGGAAGTGTTCTGGGAAGTAAAGGCAGCTACGGCGGTCAACATGGCCGAATGGATAAGGGTGCTTGAATTTAATCTTCCAGTGTGCTGATGCTGAGGTAAAGGGTTCAACCCCTACTGGTCAGTTAGACTAAAATGTTGACTTCTCGTCCTTGGGGATGTAAATTACAAGTGCCTCTGAAGTCAGAGTGGGTTTGCCTGATGGTGGGGGACACTGGTAATAGGGACAGGTAATCCACATGCAAAACCAGTCCAGTGTTCTCCCCTGTAGCAGCAACCACTAGAAGTAGTAGCACACTTGAGATCAAAGCCAGCAAATGTAAAATAAAACAACAGTGGCTGGCTTGACACTGACTACATGACCCACAAGTGCCGACGGGTCTATAAGAATATGGGTCAAGCACCATATGTCCAATGTGCCTTTAGGTGTGTACAAGGGACCTTTGCTCCACTTTTACTGCTAGTTACCTGAAGTCTTTCTGTCATGGAGAGTTATTTCATTAATCAGCTGTATCCTAGTTGTTTGTTTAACCGCTTCTGATTAATTTAAGATTAATTTCAAGACAGAAAATCAACTTTATTGCACCGGATTCTATCCCATATGGCGTGGTCTCTATCTGCACAGCGGTCTGCTGAAAAATCACACAAGAGCACAAACTCCATAGTTCTAGCGATGGCCCCAGAGATTTAAAAAAATGTACACCCATGAACCGAATGACTGAATAAAAAAACAAACTCATGCCATTTGCAGTAAGAGTGAGGTGGCTTGACCACCTTGTCATGGTCACCGTCTCTGATTAACTTAACACTTTCTATTTCAGTGAATTTATAACTTCTTCTTCTTATAGTCTATGCCTTTTGGCATTGGTCATCTTGTCTGTCTATAGTCTTCTGTTTTCTGTACTGCCAATAATTTCTGATACAAATGTTTCTCCATGCCATGATGGCAAACACTCTAGCATTCTCTTTCTTGGTCTCCCCAAGATACTTAAGTAAAGTAAGTAAGTAAAAGACTCTTTTACTTGCATTAAGGTGCATGGTAGCACAGGCCATCTTAAAAAATCTGCCCAATGGAGGACTTATGGGTCCAACTTCGGTCTAATTCCAGTCATTACATGTGCTGAACCATACCTCATTTCGTACTTTTACACCTCTCTGTAGCTGATAAGTTCTCCGGACTCAGGCTTGAGATAGGAATAGAACGGAGCACTTAAGGGTTACACCCGTGTGCTGTGATGTTGATCCGTCGACTAAACTAAACTAAGCTAAATTAAACTCACTCTGATAGATGCAAACCCTTTTCAGTGCTTGGACAGCCTGAATGCTAGTGATAAACGTAAGAGATACGTAAGAGGTAAAGCTCAGTCTTCCAGAGGATTCATCAGTCAGCCAACCGAGATCTTTAGACTTTGTGTGTATATTTATGGTTGTTATTATGTATGGATGGATGGTTGAATAGTGTCATGAACTTACATACTTATAACTCTGGCTCGCAATACAGGACAGAGGTGAAACAATTGCATGCATACAAAATAGCACTCACACGCACAGCCGTTGCAATTGTATAACAGTGTATTCAATAATAATATCTACGAGCGCAATCTTGCACGGGTTGTGCTTTCAGCAACACACCACACTCACCACAATTATCGTAATAACATTTTAATCATCCATAGTATATTACAAAGCTCACGCTGTCTCTCAATACATGCTTCCCAACTCTGCCATAGTTAACTCTACAAACTCTGTCACACAGTCGATCCTACTATCAGAACAAAACACTCAAGAATCACAGCCATAGCCTTATGTCCGTCTGTCTCGGAGTCCTAAACCCGTCTGTCTGAAAACAGGTACGTTCCGCCAATTCACAGCTTCTTACAGCCCGTGAGTTGCGTGGCCCTTGGTGTGGTCCTATGGACACGGGTCTAACCCGAGTACAGGTTTCCCCGCACTCTATGTCAATAACCATGACCTCTGTGAAGGACACCTGGCTCCTGCCCTGCTATCCTGCAACTAACCTGTCTCCTGTCTAACTCTGGCTATCCAGTACCGCGCATCCTTGACAAATAGGAGGAGGAAGGGATAGATGGATGGATATTTTTAATGCATGTAATCCATGTATTTATGCATGCTAACTATACATACATGTAGTCACTGTAGTCTAATTTCCAATGTTTTTGTGTTGTTGCATTTTCTTGTCTTTGTTTGCTGTTGAAGGTTTGTCGCCGCAACGTCCTCTATTTTTTGTAATTATTTTTTGTGTGTGTACAGCTGCCCTATACTTCAAGTTATATAATTGCTTACATTTCCAAAGTTTTGCCAGTTTAACCACTTTCATTTATATTTTTAACAGAAATTTATTATTAATGCTTAAATTACAATATCTTTTTTGTAAATTAATCATTTGTATTTTTACTTTCTTTATTTAAAAAAATGATAGTACATATATTGTTTTCTGTCATGTTTTACAATAGGCACAAGCATGGGGAGCATATTTAACCAATTGGACCTACACATTGTTGACAATTTACTTCCTTCTTCATGCGCTTGTGACATTGATTGTGTATTGCCTGTGCCGTGGAGCAGGACTCCAGCTGACCCACAATCGACGAGCAGAAGATCATAAAAGGTTATTTCATGAAACTCATATAACATCACATGGTTATGAAGAGATCCACAGTGATGGTGGCATGCCTGTGGTGGTAACGGAACAAAGGTTGGTTATGATTACAGTACTTTTACTATACGTTTTGTGCTTTCTGTGAGTCGTGGTAGCGCAGTAGTAATCAGGTTTGCTTGCCAGCCTGGTGATCATGTGTTTGAATCCCCAGTAAGGCAGGTTTGTTTTGGAAATTTGTCTGGGCTTCCAGTTTGACCCAGCCTAAAATGGCTGCCAGGAAATGCTCTGGGAAGGAAAGATGATGTCATGATATTGATTACATCATCCATCCAGTACTGACTAGTTTATAAAAATATGGGATTAGAACCATATACTCAAGGTGTTGAAGAGGAGGATACTTGACGTCTGTGTTTTCAAGAATGGAATCTAAAACCAGTGTTAGGAAGAGATCAGAATGAAGATTGTTTATGGATGCAATACTTTGTCTGCAGTTTTTCTTACTGTATTCTCTTAAATGGAGCCTATAATATGGAAAGCTTTTGCTTCTAAGACCAGTGCTACAAAGATTTTGGGTAACAGTAGTTGTGTTGGTTACGGAAGGAGGTTGGTAATGGACACAGTAGCTTTTTCATAGTTCCTACTGTTGTATTCTCTTAAATGGAATCAATAATATGGAAAAAAATATTAAGTGTCTATTGTTATGAAGATACCCAGGGTGATCATGGTACCTTCGTCGTAATAACAGTAACAGAGATACGTTATGGATACAGTACTTTTTCTGTGAGGGACACAGATTTCACCAGCTTCCAAAGAGAATATTTTGTGGTGAACTGCAGCATGTGAAAGATTCCCAGGCAACCAGAAAAAATGCTAGAAAGACACCCATAAAACTACTGATAAGTCCATCTTCATCAACACAGGCACATGGGAGTCTGCTATACAAGATCAGTCTAGATGGCACATGTTTCTTTCTCATGTTGCAGTTAATTATGAGGCTGTGGAGATCACCTTGGAAAATCAATAGAGACAAACCAACAAGTTCGGTGTGACACATCCCTCCTCTAGTGTGACCACCATCTACTGTCCACACTGCCCAAGAACATTCTGGGCTTATCAGTCATCTTTATACTCACAATCATTTAATCTCACTGGATGATGAGTGGTCTTCATCTCTTATTTAATAAATACAACAAGTCTGACAGCAGAAACCTGCTGTGAGTACGTCAAGTGCTAGAACCATCACACTATTTTAGACTTGAGTGCACAGTGGAATAGGTGATCAGTCTTTTCCTCCTGTAGTGAAAGTTAAGAGCTGACATTGAACCCTTGTCTGACCATGCTTGTGCCTTTGTCAGCATAATATCCTAACCATTACACCAACATGCCCACTTTCATCTCTTATTATAGATGAATAGCACTTTTTCTGTAGTTGCTGCTATTATAGTCTCTGGTATTAAATCTTGTAAGACAACATTTGCCTAGCTTGGCCACCACTGTTATATATGTGACATCTACACAAGCTAAGTGTAGCCAGAATATTTTTGTCATGACAATTAGTGATTTATTTGGATCATTAGTACAAAACTGATTCATTCATTTAAAACTCTGTAGGCTCCTTCTCTCCCTGTCGTAGGTGTTGACGATTTTCTCCGTAATCCAGTATATCCACATGAGTAACTCAACTGCATGAGATTCAGCAGCGGATCGCGCCATGTTGGTAACTTACAGGGTATGTTAGCCGGTCGCTCAGAAAGCAATGGCAAACTACTGAGCGTAATGTTGCCAAGACATCAACAGCAGCTGAAAAATGCTGGTGTTGACTGCAATGCCCTGTAAAGGAAATGCAGGGTGGAAAAAAGGCTCCTTCTAGTCATCATCTTGTAGCAGATTCTTAGCAAAATGTAGCTCTCATCACAGTCCACCCTGAGTTCTCCTGCCTTATACAGTTTGATGTCCTGGGTTTCTACATGTTCTGTATCATTTTCTTGCTTCTTGTCTCATGGTCTGGTCATGTGGGAGTGCAGGGGTATGAACAGGCTGATAGGCTGGCAGGGAATGCATCTCTCGGGGGTAGATTACCTATGGACAAAGGAGAGGTGGTTGTGCGCCTGTGGGACCACGTGGAACAGATTGTGGAGAGAATGATATGGCATGGGATCAGCAGGGGCTCGGGATGGATCTCAAAACTGAGAGGAAAAAACCAGGAGAACTTTCAATCAGATGGCAGTTTGAACCATTAGCAGTATGACTCTTTGCTGGCTGTTGAACGAGGGGACGGAGTGTGTGTGAGAATGTCCTAAGTGTGGTGATATCATTTCTTAGCTCAACTCAACTCTCCTATGAAGCTTTCCAAGCCATTGTGACATTTAACATGGTCACAGTGTTTCAGTTTCCAAGGCAGGATGTATCTTCTTCTTTCATTCGCTTGAAATATGTCTATAACTGCAATGTTGTCTCTTGTATGAATTTAACTGTCTTTTTCGCCCGTGTGTTGCCGGGGCCCATACGGGGGAGCAAAGAATAGTAACACTGTTGCCTACCATGCATGTTGTAAGAGGCGACTAAGGAAGCTATGGTTCCATTGCCCTGCTACTGAGTGAGTGCGTGGCGCGACACTGTGAGCTGTGAGTTTCACGTGGAATGCTTTTGCATCTGTCCGCAGTTGTTTTTAGCGTGAACTGCATGTTCTGAACGATGACAGCCGGCTGTGGCTGGATTGACTGATTTGCCTTTTTGGTTCACGAGTGCATTTTTCAGGAGACTCCTGGGAGCTGTCGCTGTAGCTACGGAGTTCGTGCTTTGTGCGGCGCTTTCGGTGAGTCACCCTGCGGAAAGAGTCTGAGCCATATAGAATAAAACCCGGGTCAATGAAGTCTTTCTGGTGACTGCCGTTTCCATCGACAATGAGCTGTATTTTTCGTGGAGGACTTCTATGTTGGCATTCTGGCGGCGGCATTATACACAGTGTACCTGTGCAGGCTGTTGGCTTGCTGACACTCCTGTCTATTCCATTGTTCATATAGGGCAGTGAGGAGCATTTTATGTGATATTCACTGGCACAGGAACTGAGCAATATGGGGACGACCTGTTGCCGTGAAGTTGGATCCGCGACTAACTAACTAACTAACTAACTGTCTTTTTTAGTTCACTCAACCGTCCAAAGAGTTTATCTTCCCCTGTCGTCTCTCTAGGCCAGAAGGTTTGCCCAGATATGTTGTATCTTGGAGTGTGTAATCTGCTGTCAATCCACCAATCCACATGTGCACATGGCTTATTCACCAATCTAGGCAGGATGCTGTTTATGAGCCATATTGTTTTAAACCTTCAGATCTTGCTTGTATTTAGCACTTTAATTGTGCTTTTAAAACTATCAACTTAGATTATAAACCAAAATAGTTTATAGCCTGAATTATAATTAAATCTCTGAAGAAACATATTACCTATTATATGCAGTCACATGTTATTCTTCTTCTTACACCCTTAATCCCACATTGGGACATAGACTCATCCAGCTCACTCCTTAAGCAGTTCTATCCCTTTCAGTCCCGTCCATGTTCTCCCCATATTATTCATTGCTGTCTCTACTTCTCTTCTCCTATGTGTTTTTAGATCTTCCTATATAATTCTTTTGCCTTGTGGATTCCAGACAAAGGCCTTTCTAGTTATACTATTCTGACTTGTTATAGATTGTTAGTAATTTCATTGTTCATCATTTCATGTTTGTAGTTATGAATAATTTCATTTATAACTATTTCATGTTTATAATAAAATGATTTTGTGATTTCTTCAGCAACAGCATCCCCTTTTACATGGCAGCAATATGGATACTGTTTAACTGCAGTGAGTGTGGCGGCGGTTGTGGTGACACTTGTGTTTTGGGCTATACTTGCGCCATTTTCCAACGTAGGCATGATCAACAATGCCAACATTCAGCTCCACCTTGTGAACACCATCTTAGTTTCTGATTGAGCATCTTGTAACGGCCATTCCTATCAGGGTGCTTCATGTGGTGTATCCTATCATCTATGGTTTAATATATGTTTTTTTCTCATTGTTTTACTGGGTAGATGATCATTCACATGTCATGTACTTTATCTTGGACTGGGCGAAGCCGGGCGAGACAATTGGCTGTATTATTCTTATTGGTTTTGTTGTCATTCCCATAATACACCTGTTATTGTATGGTATTTACAGGTTAAAAATGCATGTGTTCAAAAAGCTTTACAGAGATTAATATGGCATAGGTGAATGCATCTGGATAACAAATTGAGAGAATACTACAATAAGCAGTATGGAGATTGCCTTATGGTATGTCAAAACCAAAAGGTGATCTCCCTACTGGTTATTTAAAAATTGTTATATGATATATATTATTGAAGGAACAATTAATGACATATTTATATTGACAAGATTTTGAAATACATTGTTATTATGTTATCTATAATTTTTAATGGTACAAATTCTCTGTATGAATACTAAAATATGAACATCTTGAATGTTGTTGTCATGTTAGCTTTCTAGTCTTGAAAGACTCTTTGCTGTAAGAACCATTGGGTTACCATTGTTTTATCTGATCTTAAGTAAACATTAGCTATTGACTGCAGATAATGAATAGAATCTGCAGAATTTAGTAGCTGCTGTTATTGTACACAGTAGCAACTATTAAATTGTAAGAACAAGAAAATTATGATCATCTCCATGAAGAAAGAAATGTGGTAATGTAACACAAGTAAATGAGAAAATTCATAAAATAGGAGAATCACTACAAAGTCGTAACATCTGACTGAAGATGCTTTGTAGGGATTAGAACAAGAACCACTATGGCAAAAGAAGCCTTTTTCAAGATGGAAAAGATGCTCACGAATGAAAATCTATCGATTGTAGTGAATAAAAGAGTGTTAACATACTAAAAATAATCTAAATGAATCACCGAAAAACGAGAAGTAGATTGTGAGCTTTACTAGAACACGATTGCAAGTAACAAAACGGACATTGCGGCTAAAGCCTTTGTCAGCACAGAACAAACAAATATAAACCGACACACTACACTAAAAACACTACATGAAAATATTAAAGTTACTTATCTGTATTCTTGTACAGATGGCTGAAAACATCTTTGAGCAACTGTTTAGAATCTATGCTGTTGTATACATGTGAAACATGAGCAAGTGGGAAAACATCTAATAGCACGAGAAATGTTGTTTCTGAGAAAAATGCAAGGACAAATTGAAAAACAAAAAAGGCAGTACAGAAACAGATGAAAGCCGTGAACTGATTAGAAAAATTAGATGTAGACAATCAAGATATCTTGAGCATTTCATGAGATACAATCACGGGTTCACTGTGCAGGTAAAGTTGTCTGCATGCCAAATGATCAACTGCCTAAAATGTACTTTTATGGTGAGAAGCAAAAGGGTAAATGCTATCTAAGTGGCCAAAAGAAGTTCTAGGAAGACACTTAACAAAGAGTTCATGAAAGGATACTGATAACATCCCTGATACATGGAAAACTGCTGCGCTAAACCATATTGATAGCTTTTCTTATTTACAAAATCTCTATGTAAATATACATCTCTATTCATACGGGTGCAGTCACACGTGATACACCCAGAAAAGAAGCCAAGAAGCAGTCAACTATTTCAGAGTGTAAAATAAATCCTACACCTGAAGTGAACATTCCTTGCGAGCACTGTTCAGGATCTTTTCAGGCCTGCATTGTCTCATCAGTCACCTTAGTACACATTGGATAGCCTATTTCATTCCTACCGATTGGATGAGTAAAGTGATCCTCATCACCTGTGATAGATTTAACATTGTGATCTTAAATGTAGCATTAATAGGCCATGTGTGGAGCCTCAGTGGCATAGTGGTTAGTATGCCTGCCTACTAAGGAAGTGGTCAGGATTCAATCCACAGTAAAGCTCTGAGGTTCACTCAGCTTCATAAAAATGGATACCAGACAATTCTAAGAATTGTCTGATTAGGAAAGGTGCTAAGGAAAACTAATCTAGAATATGTGAAGGTCCAACACTTCACACTCTGCTGACAGTATCTACTATGGGACTACCTTTACCCTTCAAACACAGTGTTTTACTGTCCACCCAACATACTGACCACATTCTTGGTATTGTACTGCATATTTGCAAAACATAACCTTTTTGTATTTTTCTGGAACTCATTCATTCAGCCTGATATGTGATCTTATGGTGTTGGTAATTGATGGTTATTAAAATATTTAACTTAACATCTTACAGAAATGTAGAGCAGTATCTGGGGGACAATATTTCTAAGCCCTTGTGACAGTAGGCCGTTATTTGTGGCTGGAAACTGTTGCCAAATTTTGTTTCATTTTGTCCTGGTTATACTTTTTAAAACATTCCATCAATGAAATGATCTACATATGTTTTCACATACTGTAATTTCTTAAAGCAGCTGCTTTTATTATGTGATATTGCATTTAATACGTTAATAGATTTTACAAATATGCTATGGCAAAATTGATTTGTTTTACATGTTGTAACCGCATATGTGACCATAATTTAAACTGTAGCTTTGTAGGTTAAAAACAAATTGTCATGAATCATATGCCATTTTAAAGAAAAGTTAACATGCTGTATAAATAACTAAAGATCTTGAAATATTTTATGCTCTTGTAGATATTTCAAATATTTACTGATGATCAGGGGAAACAGTATTTTAAAAATAATATACAATTATCAACTAAATCCTGTTGCTCTAAGGAATTTAGTAACTCATTTTCTGGAAGATTTTAACATATTATATTCAGATATGTAATCCAGGAATATATATGCATTGACCAAAGTGTTCATGTGTTTTCATTTATTTATTCAAATCCACTTAACCTAAAATAAAATACAAACTTAAGAGATACTATAGCTTCTGTGGCGAAGATGTCACGGACACAATTTGTAATCCCGCATATTGCACTCGAAACACAGCTGCGGGCGATTTGTAAGCAAACTGCCTTGCATGTTTTTCATACAGTTGTATGTATGCCAATTGTTTAGAAAGCAATGGCAAACTACTGAATGTAAACTTCCCTCTTAGAAATCACAAGCAGCCAAACTATGCTGGGGTTGACTGTGATATCCTGTAAAAGATATGAAACTAACTTTTTTAACAACCAAAAGCCTATAATTTCTTGCCAGAACCTTGTTGTCATTGCCTGGCTTATACAAAATCTCTGGCTTATACGAAATCTCTTAGAACAATTTCCTGGCCTCATCAGCAGTTAGTCATGGCATAACAGTTGTTTTAAGAAATGTATTACTATTTACCATAGTAAAGAATTGTACACAACTTGGTAACATATTTTGCAGGTAAAATTGTAGAGTTATAATAATTTTTGCTGTTACAATCCATCAAAGTTAGCATAGATCATTTCATGTTGTATTTCAAAAAGTTTGATTTAATTTTAACAAGTATACATATACTTCGTTTTCTAGCTATAAAATGTGTCAATTTATGGCCTTTAGGCTTATTGGGTACACAGTGCTAGCCCCATATTTGTATACACTAACTGGCACTTGGCGGTTGATATGGTCAATGTAATGCCAATTGCTGTTATTTCCCAGAACATTTTATAGAACCCGTTTTTAGGCTGGACTAACTTGGGAGCCCAAGGCAACTTTTTACAATTTCCGTCTCACTGGGAATTTGAACATAGAGCCACTGCTATGGCAAGCAAGTAACATCTGGTAGTTAATGTGTTATGGAGAAAATAGCTCAAGGTAATGTTATTTTTAATTTTAAAAATGTTTGCTTTTAACAATATGCAACTGAATTATCAGAGAGGAATATTTTTGGGGGATAATATTTAAAGGTAGTATTGTATGCATTTCTTTTAGAAGATTTTAGATTGATTAGAGTCATTAGACGTAGACAGTCAACATTTTTTGGGCATGTTATGAGAAGAAATGACTTGGAGAACTTGGTGACAACTGGCAAGATCGAAGGGAGGAGACCAAGGGGAAGACCAAGAAGTAAATACCTGGATGGCTTGCCACGTGGCATGGTTGAGACAGGAACATGGAGCTGATCCACGACTCTGGTGATCGAGTGAAATGGCAAAACATGACCCCCCACGCTTATCGGCATGGCACATGATGGATGGATGGATCAAAATTTTACATTGATTGAGTATAAACAACATGTTTCTTTTCTATAAAACTGTTAGCTGTTTTTTTATTTTTCCAGTTAAGCTGCTATTGATGTAAAACTGTTTTTGTTACACCTCAAAAACATCATTCATTGTTCTCGTTAAGGATTTTTATTTTGAAAGAAAGCCGTAGTGGATGACATCCTCAAACCAGGCAAGGTCTTGTCACCTCACTACTCTCACCAGTGGTTCTTTGTTGGCCTACATAAGTAGCTATTTTCTTTCTGACATAAGCATTTGTTTTGTATCCTCTACAGCAGGGACACGTAATTATTTTATAAATTTTGTACTCGAAAGTGTGGATCTTTTATTATGTATGCGCGGCTGTCACATTCATACAGGAATACAAATGAATGTTATTGTCAAGAGAAAATTTATGTTATTTTCTAGATCATACTCAGACTTGACATGGCAGATGAGGCTAATTTTAGTCTTGTTTCAGTCATTTTAGTTGAAGTCTTTATTACATATAGTGAACTTTTGGTACATGTAAGTGTTCATCAAGTGATAACTATGAACCTGCGACCTTGACCAGAAGGCAAGAACATCATGTCAAAAGGGGTGAAGCCAGATAAGAAAACTTAGTAGTGGGCCATAGCATACTAGTCAATCAACACAAAACTGATGTAATGAGCCGCCACATGCTGAGGGAGATACTGAGGAGGGGATCTGACCACTTATGGACTAAATAGTTTTATGTGCAGTGAGAATAATCTGTCCACTAACTAAAAGTGTTTACTTCTAACTTTTTTGTAATACTTGATGAAATATGTTTATTGTGGTTAGTTCCTTGTATCTTAAGCATGCAAATATATCCCCGGTCTTGACCCCGGGGACAAGATAAATCATCTGTCAACGAAGAACCTGAACAGAATTTTAAGATATGGAACACGACCTGTGTTAATTAACATTTATCTGAACAGAGTCCAGCTATAGCTTACTCCATAGTGTCTGCTTTGTAAATATTTGTATGTGACTATTGAACATCATCATTTTGAGTGTCCAGCTCTTACAAATATCAGGAAATTGTTACCTCCGCCTGAGCCAGATAGAAGGAACACTTTACATGGAAAAACGCAACAGCTGATGACCACTTATAAGTATGACTACATGGCATTGGGTTGAAGTGTGGAACCCCAGGTACCACTGGATTAACAGCAGCAGCAACAAGAACTAATATACCTTATTTCAGTGGTTCCCAACATTTTTTGGCCCATACATCCCTTCACCTTATTTTCAGAACATTATCCCCCCACCCCCTTTTTTATATTTTCTTCCTATAAACAACACCCTTTTACACAGTATATGTAAAACTGGAAGCTAAATTTAATAACACATACTAGAACAAGTCTAGATGTCTACATAATAAAACATGATTTGCAGGTCTACATATGTTATAAAATGAATTTCAGAAGGGCGAGAAGTACAGAACTAAAATATGGAGGAAAAAACAATATCAAGTAATCGGTTCTTTTATTAATGTGATCTACCCCACAGGTTGAGAACCACTGCCTCCGGGGAGGTTAACCCTGTCAACAAATGTCCGCAGAAGTCGGATGTGTCGGCCTAATGGCGCAAGAACGCAGCTCTGCTGTAAACAGGCACAACGCAATCACATCCAAAAAAAAAAAAAAAACTCCGGATGAACGCAAAAGAAGAAGAAGAACCACTGCCTTATTTCTTTTCTAAATTAATCTCCATTTCATACTTCTTTATGACATTTTCTAGTCTAGTTGTAAGATGTTGGAGTTCTGTCCCTGTTAAGCTAAAAGATTGATATCATTAGCAAATTGTAAATTGCACACTGGTCAACTTCCAAATGACACAGATGTCGTACAGTTGTGAAGAGTCTCATGCATGATATGTTAAAAATATATGGACGTTGAGCTAGCTGGTTGGTATAATTTGGGAAGGGGGTGGAAAGAGAGAACGTTAACAATATCGTGAGTGCAGTTGGATGAGGGTTTGACACTTGTACTCATTGTCCACTATGGGGGATGGGGGGGGGGGGGGGGGGGGGGAAGAAAAGACTGGCCTATTCTTCTATGCGTTCGGACCTGCAAATTATGATGCTCCAAACACTTTACTGACCCATATCAGGTTCTTGCTTCTGGACTTTAAAAAAAATGATACGGGATGCTGGATGCAGGAGACATCCTGTGAACAAACTTTAGTTGTTGTTTTGTTTTTATTTGCAGGCTTGTGTCTTTGCGTAGTTACTGTGTGGTTTCTGTAGTTACATTTCTTCTTCTTCTGCCCTCTAGCCCCCAAGCGTAGATATTCAACCAAATCATGCCAAGCCGTCCTATCTTTGTTATGTCCTACAGCTCCCTCCGTGTCCTTCCAGTAGTTTTCATCTCTGTAATTCTCTTCTGCATGTGTTTTAAGGTCCCTCGCTATTTCGTTTGTATTGTGGGTTCCAAACAAGAGCGTATATAGTTATATTATCCTCAGCTGATCCACAACTCTGGTGATCGAGTGAGGTGGCAAAACATGACCGCCCAAGCTTATAAGCATTATGGATGGATGGAATACATTAATGATCTGTTGTTTAATTTCATAAGAGAGAGCTTGACTGCAGCAGGATATAGCAATTCAATATGAAACCCAAATATAAAAATAAACAAAGACTCATATACTATACTTCACAAAGATGCCAGACAGAGTGAATAATCGCAGCAAAATAAATCCTACTTTCTTATTCTTACTTTTTTGGTGCATTTATATATTTTTGTGTAATTTTTTCATTTAATTTTCTGTTCATTTACTAGTCAAATATGTACAAGTACAAATATGTATCACTGTGATTATTGACCTGGCTGGCCGAATGGATAAGGTGTGTTCTTAAACATACGGTGTGCTGATGCCAAGGTAAGGGGTTTGTCCATATACCGGACAATTGGGCTAAAATGTTGACCTATCGTCCTTGACTTGGAGATGTAAATTACAAGTACCTCTGAAGTTGGAGTGGGTTTGCCTAATCACGAGGGACACTGTTAATAGATAAAGCTAATCCACATGCAAAATTCAGTCCAGCACTACTAGAAGTAGTGCATATGGACTACGCTAGTGAGTTCAAAGTGAGCGAGCTCCCCCCAAAAAAATTGACTTGGCTTGGCGTCTTTTTGTGCTATAGTATATTGGCATGAATTTGCTGTTTCTTGGCTATTTGCTGTTTCTTGGCTATTTGATGTTTCTTATTGTACCTACAAGCTAGATTTTGGGGGGGGAAAAGGATATTTCCATGAAGTGAGTGATTAAAAACTCCACTGCAGAGCATGTACTCTAGGAGGCTTCTCATCAGAAGGGTTCCCCTTCCCAGAATGTTTCAGCCCTTTACCTTCTTGACACTCTCTGGGAGCAGGCCCACCCAGGACATGACTCTGGGTGTCTTTCTCCTGCTGTACATTTGTACCATGTATCCAGAAATTGAGTTGTTTTCCTGTTTGTCCCACAATTACGAAAATAATACCATAATCTGTTTGTTACTTGATATTGACAATCAAAATAGTGTACGGCTTGCTTGTTACTCTTCATTGTGTTGTTATTTAATGTGCCTTCAATTATGACATTTACCATTTTTGTTGGTGCTCATTATATGTAAGAAGATTTTAATGATATAATTAGTAATGAAAAATCATTAACTGTGATACAGGAATATCTATGCATGTAATGTTATTATTCATTTCATATCAATTTAAACAATGCAAAGATATACAGACAGGGGGCTTCAAATGAAAACCTTAAATGTTTTTAATGGTGAATATATTCTGAAAAAGTAAAGAACAAATGTATAATTTTTTTTTATGCGTTCAATGCAAGTCCTCCAAACCATAAAGTGCTGGATTCCTGGTCACATGTGCTGTACCTCTTCATCGGACCAAAAAGTCTGTCACAAAAGTCACACCATTTTGAAACTTCCCATTCCACTCATGTACTTGCTGGACTGACAGGTATGCATCACCACACTGGACCTTCATTCTCCAATGAATTTCTATAGGTTTCACCTCTTCACTGATAAAAAAACAGATGACAGAGCACTGCTCGTCTTTGGTGCATGTCTAAAGTGGGACAGCCATCTTTAAACTGTCCTTATGACATCACTGTGTTCATCTGTACTGTGATGTCACATGCTTAACACTCTTGACATCATTAACAACAAAGATGACAGGTAACAAGACAATGGCATGGTTATTGTAATTTCTATCACACTTTTAAGGGTTTTCATTTGAAGCACCCTCATATATGATATACAGATTCTGGTGGTATTAGTGACATGATTTTTCTAACATTTAAAATGTATAATATAATAATATATTGGTATATTTGTTTAACTCCTTACGTATGGCTCACCACGGTGAATTGCTCGAAACATTTCCTTTTTCATCCCGATCTCCACAGTCTGTGTAATTGCAGTACATCTTTTGTTTCCTTGAAATGTCCCATAGTTTTTAATGGTAATTTTAAAAACAGATCAAGTTTAATATAGAACAGGGAGTCGGAGAGTACTTCATTTTGTCCCTTGATCTATTTTGTGTTGAAAACATCATGAGGAATGTTAGAGAAAATATTGACAAGGAACAATGTGATCCCATTGTAATTGGAGGAATAGAAATACCTGAATTTGATTTTAACACAGCATTACTACTAATAACACAAATGTAAATTGAAAAACCAATTAAGTCAGCACAAGAGCAACTAGAAAAACAAAATGTATATCTCAGTAAAACTAAAACAGCCAATAAAACAAACATGGCAAGGAATATATTTAATGATGAAGAGAAATTAAGAAAGTCTTTGAAAATCTAGGCTTACTGCTGATGTGTGTTGCGAATGCCCTATGTTCAGCCTTTTGTTGCTGTTATTCATAAATTATCTATTACGTCTTGAAACCATATACCTTCCTCTCTCCACTTTCCTGTTACACCTCCTTCTATAGTTATATTTTCCAGACATTCTTGTCATTTTACAATATAAATAAAATAACACAGAGTAGTGCACAGAACAAAATTACGAAAATTACTGGACGTTGCTGCGACTAGCCTTCAACAAACAAATACATACACAAAACACAATATATAATCATGGAGAAGACCCACCAGTGACTACATTAAGGTATAAGAACGGGATGGGAAGAATGAAAAGATGAGAACAATGAAGGGAAAATAAAAATTTTGAAAAAAAATGTTGCTTCTTATCTCAGAGTCTCAGGCTGTGATACTAACATGAATTTCACCTGGATACTCTTATATAGACAGCTATGGGAGTCTGTGGTGTCATGAGGACCGGGATAGGGGATGCTAATAGTTCAGTGGAGATCCCAGGTAAATGAGTGATATTGGTGCATGAAAAAAAGGGGGGAGGAAGGTAAGCTGGGAAACTGGAAGCAATGGAGATGTGTTGGTGGTCTGAGAGAAAAATGTAAGGGGTACCCCGGTGGATGTCTGTACAATGCATGAGTGAGTGCCAGTAAAGGGTTGGCCACAGTGGATGAATGTTAAGAAGCAACGATGTGTGCACCTAGGTATGATTGTGATAATAATGAAACTCATTTTCTATGCTCCTTTATGTGTGTACCAAGGGAATACTAAATTCTAGGTTGACTGGTACGTGTTAGCGCACCTACATCTACACACCTCAACAGACATTCATACAACAATATACATACATATGTATATGGTATATATGAGAAGGGAGAGAGAGGGGGAGGGGTTTTGGTATAATACCTGTAATATGCCACATGAGATATGTGGAATTAGGTCTAAAAGTAAGAGGCTTCGCTCATGGTGTTCCATATGAAATTAGGTCAGAAGGGTTGATTGTTGTACCACGTATTGTAGAATCAATACCCCCAATGCATTGTGTTATTGGAATTGTATAATATCAGACCACAAGTAATGTGAGTGCATATCCAATAGTGGAAATCATGGAACAGCATATACCGGAGACAGCCCAGATGATATACTGTGGGTTTGTTAACCCCAGCTTCTCTCATTGCTGTTCGTTGTAAGAGATAAAGAACAGATAGGTGTAGAAGAGAGACAGAACTGATGATGGATATACTGTGGGTATAGGCCCCTCAGCTTCTCTCATTGCTGTTATCTCTCGCTAAGTGTAGTAAACAAGAAATAGATATAGGTAATGAGATTATTGTACATATAGATATGTATATGCATACACACAGAATAGCATCTCCGGTTTGGTTCCTCATGTTGGAGGATTTTTATAGAGAGAGAGGAATGATGATATATCCTTATAGATGCACACTAAATTGCCATTTTACATACCCTAAATGTCTTATTTTCCTCAACTATATTTGCCTTAATAACTACTGTTCTTAAATATTGTAGTTTTGTTGGACAGATCTGTTTATTCTTTTTTTTTCATCCTATCTTTATGTTAGTTAATGTTTTTTATTTCTGTTTTTCATCCGGTTTCCAACAATCTGATTTGCTGCCTTTATTCACTTTGTTTTGGCAAAGTATTTCACTATTAAAAAAAAACTGTCAATTAACATTTACTACCTATATAGTACCTTGCGGTGTATGGCAGGGAGGTCTTGAACCCGACGAATTAAGGTCACCTGCTAGTGCAGTCGCCGCGAACTGTGCAGAGTTAAGGTTTTCTTTTTGCCCCAGACAGAAAAAAATCCACACCTTACCGAAGATTCGAACCCAGGTCTCCCAAAGGAGAATCCAGCATTCTAGCCTCTCGGCTAGCAAGTATTTAATTGAACATTAAAATTTCCTCCAAGTTTGCAGAATGCATTCTTGTGTGAGTGTCCCACACGAAAAGATTTAAATACATTCTTATGCACTATTTCAGGGTGGCAAATACCAAGAGAAAAATATTCGTAGAGTAAACAAAACTTTGAACAAAATAATTAGTAATAAAAATCAAAAATACTAATCAAGAGAGCAGAGGAAGTCAAATAAATATATATGGAAAGCTTAAACAGCTAGACAACAAGCAATAAGAAAGCACCACCAAGTTAATCAAAGTATCAGACAACAGAGTGGATTGGAGGGCCATGATCTCTGATTTCTACTTCAGACAAGGCACTGGAAGCAATAGAATGAAGTCAAGAAACATTTTTGAAAATGTGACGTTATTTTATAATTCCATGTTTTTAGTGAAAATCAAAAGAAGTCTGGATGATATATATATATATATATATATATATATATATATATATATATATATATATATATATATATATATATATATATATATATATATATATTAAAATATATAATATGTTTATAAAATACTTCGTCTACATTCCAATCTCTATTTCGAAGTGGAAATACCAAAATTGAAAGACAAATTTATTTGGGATAATGTTTAATAACGTTCTGAAATGGCAAAATATTTTGTTATGCTCAACAATTTTGTTATACTAAGGAATATATACATTAAAAAAAATTTTTTTTTATTTGGGTAACAGTTTCACATGTCTTGTTATTTCTCTCACTCTTTCTGGCATTATCTCTCTCACACACTCTCTACTTCCTGTTGTTTTTGTTTTGTTTTACAGTCAGTTTATAAAGTATTGTAATTTGAGAAATATGTTTACTCACATGTGTTTAGTCTGCTTTTAAAATATCTAATATAAGATGGTTAAAGTAAATTAATTTTCTGAATTATTGTGTTGACTGAATAAAAATTATTACTGCAAGCAATTGTTATTAATTAGACAATACTACGGTAACAATAACAGTGGTGTGTTGTTGATTTAAAAAATACTTTATGAAGTATATATTTACAAATGTTTTTATGGCTGAAGTTAGTTTTGTATCCCAATGTAATTTGTACACTTGCATATGTTATATTTGTTGATAGAATCTAAATTCTGTAAACTGAAAAACAATAAAGTGTACTTTAGCGTTGTTTCATATGACTGTTCTCTAGCGATTGTATTATTTGCAGGTTTTGATGTATTTGTTGATAAATAGGAAATATCTTCTTTTTTTTTTAAATACTGAGTAATGTTTACATGTTTTTAAACTATACAGTAAAGTTTTCTAAACTATTTGTTTTTAATATACATGGTAATGGTTGTTTCTTTAAGATAGAATGTATTATTTACATGTCTCAGATAAATAGTCCCCTCTGCCGTGTGTCCATCGTGACGAGGTAGAGGGGCTTGTGTATTCCAATGACTCCAAGAGCTATGCAGACAGCAGCACAGTTACTGGTAGGGTCACCCATGTTGGACAGGTCAAGGGAGAGGAACCAGACCAAGAGACACACAAACCTGCTGCCTTGTAGGTAGACTGGGAACAGTCAAAGGCTAGGGAAAGCACCTTGAAAAATGCTTGTTGAAATCGGATGTACTGAGCCACAGGCTTGACAAAGCAGTGCAACGTAACTTAATAAATTCATAATGCCACAGATTAAAATGACTCAGTGTAGTGCTAATTCCGTGAAGTCCCATCAGGCAGTGATAGCGCTGTGCCCCCTGCTTCGAAGGGGTCCACCCATAACTACTGGTGGTCACCTTCCCCTGTGCTGTGGAGTCAAGGCACAGAGGAGTAGGTTAAGAGCTATTGGGAGTTTCTAACAAGAAAGTCCCCTTAACACATCATCTTCAGAAAGATAGAATAAATGTGGCGTGCATTCAAGAGACACACCTCAACGCCAATCGCAGATTCTCAGTCATAGGATATCAGGCCACACGTTTCGACCGCGAAGGACACAAAGGAGGAGTTCTAATACTTACACGAAATACAATTTTTTGCAGTGAAGTATCTGTGACTTCTGACAACCGAACGGAAATTATAGGTGTTGATATAATGATAAAGGACGTGAAAATAAGAATTTACAATCTGTATAGCCCAGCAGATAAAAACCTTACACTTTCAAACATGAAAATAACTGTCACAAACTGCATTATTGTCGGAGACTTTAATAGCCTGTCAGAAAGATACTGGGTAGGAGATGAAGTGGAGGACTGGGAATTAGATTCAAGACTCCATATACTCAGCAAAGCAGACGACACACCGAGCTTCTACTCTAGAAGATGGTTTACCACTTCTATTCCAGACTTAGCTTTCTGCACAGGAGACATCCTCCACAAAATCGATCGCCATGTGCTTGACCAACTAGCAGGTAGTAACCACAGAACAATCAAGTTTGTAATGAATATGAAGTATATTCCACAGGAGCAAAAGCTTTTGCCTCGCTGGAATTACAAACGAGCTGATTGGGACAGATTTGCCATACTAAAAGACACATATTGTGAAAACATAAATACACGACATGGCAACATGAAACAAATGGTGGAAAGTCTAAACAAAGCAATAATACAGGCGGCCACTGAGTCCATTCCAAGAGGAGCAAGGAAAAATTACAAACCATACTGGACTGAAGAACTACAATTTTTGGAGGACAAAGTTGAAGATGCCAGGAAGACAGCAGAGAGAGAACAAACAACTGAAGCAAACATCTCTCTCAAAGCTATCTTGGCAAAATATAAAAGACCAGCAAATCAAACAAGAGATTGTTGGAGGGAAAAAAACAGAAAGTCTGAATTTTGACAGAGATGGAAACAAACTATGGAAACTAGTTCAAGCCATGAACAGTGAAGGACCCAGAAACAAACAAATAGCAATTAAACAAGGAAATGCCTTGCTTACAGGAAAAAAGGCTGCAAATGCTCTAATGGAACACTATGCTAGTGCAAACCACGTTGATATTACAACCAAACAGAAGAAAGCAATCAAAAACGGACACATCATAGTAATACAGAGGCAGCAGCAGAATATATGAAGGCAAATCTAACAATGGAAGAAATGAAACAGGCAATTAATACCCTAAAAAGGAAGAAATCACCAGGAAAGGATGGAATCACAAATGAAATGCTAATAGGACTAGGTACTAAAGTAAAAAAGAAACTACAAGCAGTCCTAAATTACAGCTGGAAGAGAGGAATAGTCAACATGGCATCTGGAAGAAAACCAACTCTTAACACCACACCAAGCAGAATTAAGAAAGTACAGATTCACTGAACATCAAATAACCTATAAAGCTCAGGAAATAGAGGATGCCTTCCAAGAGAAAAAGCACACAGTAGCGGTCAGGATAGATTTAGAAAAAGCATTTGATAAAGTATGGAAGGAAGGACTGAAAGTAAAACTGCAAAATATGCATGTTTGTGGGAAAATATACAAATGGATCAGTCATTACCTTGAGAACAGAACTGTGAGGACAAAAGTTCAAGGACAAAGCAGCAAAAAGATGCTGTTGGAGCAAGGTCTCCCCCAAGGAGGAGTTCTTTCACTAATATTATTCCTAGCATATATAAATGACATCACGGAAAATTTTCCAGCCAGAGTACACACGTCCTCCTTTGGAGATGACCTAGCCATATGGATATCTGAAGAATATATTAGTACAGCTAACAGCAGAATACAGCTAGCCTTATTAGCGCTAGAGGACTGGTCAAAATCGTGGCTAGTGAAGATAAGTGAGGAGAAAACAACATGCACAGTGTTCTCCCTCTCAAATAAAACTCAGCACCCTAAGCTGGTATTAAATGGAAAAATATTGCGCCATGAAGAAAATCCAAACTATCTAGGAGTTAGATTTGATCGTCGCCTGACATGGAAGACACAGGTTGAGAAAAATCGAACAAGATCAGGGTAAAGAATGGCAATCATGAAAAAGCTTGCTGGTACAACTTGGGGAGCAGATGAGAACATTCTCAAGAAGTTATACACTGGGCGGGTGATGCCAGTACTGGAATATGGCATCGCAGCTTGGGCAACAGCAGCTAAGTCAAACTTTAACAAAATAAGTAGAGTCCAAAATCAAGGAATGCGGATCATAACTGGAAGCCTGAAGACAACGGCTATTAACGAACTAGAAAAGATCACTTAATTACAACCAATGCAGGATAGAAGAGATAGTAGAGCCCAACAAGTAGAAAAATTTAGAAGATTGTCTAAGCCTGCTACATGCTTGGTCCCGATACCTGGTCGAAGGCTCTCATCCGAGGGATCCCCGGATGAGAGAGCCTGGCCGTTACTCGCTCTCTGCTGCATGGAGGTAAGGTGCTGAGCCGGCAACACATGTAGCCTACCTCTTGAGCATTACTAAAGGTGGAAAAGCGTCCCAATCGCACGTAGTGGATACGATGCAAATCTGTACTATAGCTCACTGAGGGAGCATAGACAAAGGTGGAAAAAGATAACACCATAACAGCGAGAGTCAAACGTCCGCAGAATTCGGGGATGTGTCGGCCTAACGGCGAAAGAACGCAGCTCTGCTGTAAACAGGCACAACTCAATCACGTCAGAAAAAAACTCTCCGGATGAACGAAGAAGAAGATGATAAATAGTGATGTTTGCATAATTTTAAGTTACAATGTAATATTTACATTTCTTTAATATAGTTATACTTACATTTCTTCAAGTTGCAAAATGAGAGGACAAGATACAAGATAGAACCTATTCTAAGTGGTGCTCTGTTTCGCTTTAGAAAAAGAAGAGGATGCATTCGTGCCATTTTTACATTGAGACAGATGAGTGAAAATAGGCTATACAGAACTGATAAAAGCGCGCGTTCTTAAACATCCGGTATGCTGATGCAGAGGTAAGGGGTTCAACCCCTACACCGGATAGTTGGAAAGAAATGTTGACCTGTCGTCCTTGATTTGGAGACGTAAATTACAAGTACCTCTGAAGTCGGAGAGGGTTTGCCTGATGGCGAGGGACACTGCTAATAGGGAAAGCTAATCCACATGCAAAATTCAGTCCAGCATTACCAGACGTAGTGTGTATGGACTATGCTTGAGTTCAATGCGAGCGCAAAGCAATGCTCTAACTGTCCGCCTGTCGGAGCTTCCACCCCAGACCAGCTGCCGACCAAGACTTAGGGCCTGGTCTGCCGTGCCATGTCATTTAGTCTTTAGGTTACATTTTCTCACACTAGGATCATGATTGTACTCTCCCAATTGTGCTCCTCTGCCCGAAGCCGTTGGCACAGTGTGAGATGTCGGATATGGTGAGCACTGGCCAACATTCTGCACTAACAGAAAGCACCGTCTACTATTATATATAGGTAGCTCAGTCATATCTAACTAAGACCTGAATTATGTCCCAGAAACACACAGGCGTAAAATCACATCTTTTTTTTTTTTAAAGTTGCATATTCTTTACAGGATGTCGCAGTCTACACCATCATTTATTGCTGTTGTGATCTCTTGGCAACTTTACGTTCAGTATTTTACCATTGCTTTCTGAACGACCAGCACCCATGCCATTTTGTAAAAAAAAAAACCAAAAAAACTCAAGGCGGCCTGCTGCCAAATCGCCACAGATGTGTTTCGAACGCTGGTACGCAGGATTACAAACTACATCCGTAACCCCAAAATCACACTATGCGAGACGAAATGCAGAAGAAACGCAAATGAAAAAACAAGAAGGTATAGAGAGACAAATGAGACACTAAGTATAAGTGTAGGGATAACACCTGTTACTGACTTTATAGAACTCCAAAGAAAGAAACTGTTCGGACATTTAGTTAACATCAGAACAAGATCAACCATGGCATCAGCGTTGCTACGTGAGAACACCTGGAGGATACATGGCGAAATGACGACCCGGAAAGAGTTGGCTAGATGGGGTAAAAGGGTCTTTGAAGAAATCATATATAATATTAGTACAATCGAAACACAGACAATCATATCTGCCTTCTCTCTGCGACGATTCACGGCAAAAGAAGAAGACGTGTTCTAAAGCATGCTCCTCCGACAGAGAAGAAAATTTATCTGCGTCATTGCTGGTTTCGAATGACATGGGTGAAACAACATGGATTACAAACAATTATGTATAATTAGCTCCTGCAGGAAGATAAGACATACTAAACACGGACACTGTGTAAATACCTTACAATCAGCTATAGGTCAGTTCAGACAGACTAATGGATATACAAACTAAACACGAAACGGCCAAGACAGACGACGAAAAGAGGTAGCAGCCAGGGAAGTAAGTGATATTGAACAAAAGAAACAACGGTCAACAGCTTAGCTCAGATGAGTGAGATCGATGTCAAGCAGGGAGCATAGGGGACATTAAGTCGTCTACGAGTCACAAGATTGGTAAACTAACCCTATACTGGAGCACGTGTCCCGACACACTAATAGAAACCCAAATTCTATGAGGGGGGGGGGGGGGGGGGTCTCCGTGACTAAGCCGCCAGCACGGCAGAATGTGTGCATTCATTTCCTGCCTCCGCCAGAGATTACTGGTGGTTGTCGCAGGAGCTACTGAGTTCGTGCTGTGTGTTGTTTGTCCATCAAAATTGATGATGGCCATTCATTTCATCCAGTGGGGTTGAAAGTATGGAGCCGTGAGTTCTAAGATGGCTGGTAAGGCCTATTTTGACTCGAAATGTTACTTTGACAATGTGGGCAAAGAATGATTGACGTTCCAGGATGAGGATCTTCTGCAGTGGTTTTTCTGTCCATCATTTTCTTCACAGCTCTTGCAGTCTTGGTTGCTTCACAAGTGACTGCACCCTTGCGTAATGATGTACGCCACGAATTACGGTCTTTGGCAGCAGTCTTCCAGGTGTCGTGATGAATTCCAAAAGCTTTTAGTGAGATATTCAGTGTACAACGCTTGTACAACGTGCTGTGTACAACGCTTTCAGACAGCTATGCTGAAAGAGATCGAGCCGTATGCGATAAAACCCGGTGTAAATAAGTTGATCCTCTCGCCTGTATACCCTTGTAAACTAAACTCGCGGAGATTTGAGCAAATGTAGACTTGCCTTATGCAATGATAGTAATAATAGTAGTGGTAGTTTGTTTTGATAATTTAGTTTGAACAATTATTTTTGAAATAATCTCCCCAGTGCACTTTCAACCCCCTTCTCCCCCTCCAATTTAAACGTTTTCCTTGCACTTTTCCAATGGTATAGAAATCCACACGTGAAATTGGAGACCCGTGTGGCCTGGTGGGGTGATACAGTTGTGCTCGCAGACGCTGGTGCTAGCGAGGTCAAATCCCGGTTCGTGTTCGTCACGAGTTTGGAGATTTTCTAGTGTTAACACCGAGGCTTTGCTTGGGTCGACAACAGAAAAGTAAACATTCAGAAAAACGTGTCCACCCTGTTAAAAAATCTAGATCGCAATCCTGGCCAACAATTCATGATTCGCTATGTTACAGTTCTTGTATGATAACATTAATAATGACAGTAGGAGCAGGAGGACGACGAATAAGAAGGACTAGGAGAAGGAACATAATACACACGAAATGGAAGGAGAACAAGAATATGAGGATGGCGAGAAGGAAGAAGAATGGGGAAGAAGAAAAAATGAGAATGAGCAGGCATCAAAAGACATCATTTTCGAAGCACTGTGCTGCCCACTTTGTATATGTGCAACATAATTTACGTTCGTTCAATTGGAAAGAACAAGAAGTGCGGACGTGAGTGCGAGGATCATAGATTAGTCCAAGATCGATTATTTAGCCTAGCAGAAATGAAAGCTTGAAAGCAAAGCACGCTTACAGACATAAATGTGCAATGCTCAACAATGGTGCTGCTGCATCCGTCTTTCAAGGAGGTAACACTAATAAATCATGCACGGAAATGCAGGCATCATGTTGACCGATCATTGCTAGCTGAAAGTATTGCACGAAAACATGCGATTTCAGTCTGCTAGACATAGGCTTCGAACTCTCTGCTGCAGAACATTTCGATGAACATGGCCAGAAAGTTTGTTGCTGGACAATCTCAAGTCTCTGTGTCAAGCTCAGTGATACTTGAAAGCGATAATAACAATATTTCTTCGAATAAGAAGTGCCGTATTGTCGACGACACTGTAGTTAATACTACACAACCAGCAGGGGGAAAAGTTGCTCTTACTACGAAGAAAGTAAAAAAGAAATGCACAGTCTCCTGATGTTGCTGCTTTTACTAAGGGACTGCAAAAACAACAAGATACGTTAATATTTGAAGATGCAAGAAGCATACTCGATGAGCTTTGTGTAAAAATGGAAGAACTAAAGAGCAAAATAGTGGACCTGAGCACAATAGACACACCGCATATTGCCAGTGACTGGCGGGAACTGTGTGCTCGGAAACAAGTTGAGCCCAGAATTGAAAAGGCCATGGGAAAGGCTGGTGCCAACAATGTCAAAGTATGCAGCAATGACAACTGTGACCCTGAACAGTCACATGAATCCGGCAAAAACAAGCCTGACTGTGTTACTTTGGCTTGGGAAAACATGTCTTTGCAAAATGGCATCAGCGTGTCCGATCCGTCTTCTTCTCGTGTAAGTATATCAGCTTTTATTAACACACGCGCGCACTCAAACACACACACACACACATACTGATCTTGTGTGGGGTTATGGCAGTCTGTATGTGTGAGAAGATATACAAATGTGTTAGAGAGAGAGAGAGACGTGCAAAATATCCAAATGAAATCTGGAACCGTGAGAATGCTATAAGTTTTGGGAATGATAGGTGCAGAAAGTTTTCTTTATGACAATATCTGACTCCCTTCTGAGGACATGCCGATTTCACTCCCGCCTATTCGTGGTTTAATGATTACTTTCTTAATTCTGTCCCCAGTTCATGGCTGGTAACAGTGTTCGGCCAAATAATTCTAAACATCGTCAAATAAATTGCACGGAAGCCTGCCCATTTAAACATTTCTTATTTCTATTGCTACGCAGCATTATGATTCCCGAAGCACATAACTTTTCTATTTTGTTAATGGTGTTTGTATTCTGTACTGGGAAGCTTTCGTTGTTCAAGCTGGCACGGGTTGTTTTAGCATTGCTCATTTGCCAGGGTCAGGAAGCACACATGCTAGGATCTCTCTTCACCTCACCGAGAAACATTCTGAAAACATATACTAGTCTAGCTAACGGAGGAAGAATTGAACACAATATTCACTACAATGAAGCCCTTTCAGAAGTACACATTTCACACATTGCGAAATTTACTGATCGTAAACTGATTAGAGACGTTAGACGTAGACAGTCAAAATTTATTGGGCATGTTATGGGAAGAAATGACTTGGAGAACTTGGTGACAACTGGCAAGATCGAAGGGAAGAGACCAAGGGGAAGACCGAGAAGTAAATACCTGGATGGCTTGGCCAGGTGGCACGGTCGAGACAGGAACACGGAGCTGATCCACGACTCTGGTGGTCGAGTGAGATGGCATAACATGACCTCCCACGCTGATCGGCATGGCACATGATGGATGGATCGATGGAAATTTACAGACACAGCAATTCCTCATGACGATGATAGATGAACAGTACCCACGTTTTGCATATCTCCACGCGGGGAGCTCACAACTATTTCCAAAGTGAATGTGTTGTTTGTTTGTTGCAATTAAACCGAAGCATCATGAGTTTCCGAATCCCATTATTTCCTACAAGAGTAAACTTTTAGATAAGACAAGTATTCAACCAACTATTTTACTAACCTCTAAGCCTAATCCCAGCCAATCTGGAGGTGCTGTGCTGAACCGTAAGCATACATCCTTATATGCCTTTCTGCAGACTGGAAGTCTCAGTACTAGGCTTTCAACAACACCTCATCCCCTCTCCAGTTTCTGGGATTGGAAAGGTGAAGGATAACCCAGGAACACGGCCACACAATGATGATAATTTTGGTACTGGGTCGGCAGTAAAGTCTCCACACAGGTCTCATTCCGCGATGCGCAAGCCCTTTCCAGGGAGAGCTCAGATGACCTGAACTTCAATGCTTTAGACTAAGTTTATTGGTCAGTTAGACCATCCTCATTGCACATCAAACCATTCATTCCAGTGCTCGGATCTCCTCCTCGGTAAATCCCGCAGCGTGTAGCGGCTAACGACGCCAGTTCTGTGTTGGTTTATTAATCTTCTTTGGCTTCCTGCGTAGTGTTCTAGTTTGGCCACACCTCTGTTAACTTGCTGTTCTCGCAGTCTGACCATGGTTGTAGATTCACAGACATCACTTTTCTGTGTGTTGGACTAAGTGGTAAAATTCAATCTTCAAGAGAGTTCACAGCCAATCAGCCAATTAGTACTGTCGATTTTGTCTCTCCCCCCCCCCCCCTCTGGAGGGAATACACTTTACTAGTATGTAATTGTTAGATAGCGGGATAGGGGTATCCCCTATAAAAGTAAAAGTAAGGTGCCTCCTTCCCTCTGCTAGTCTACGGGACACCCTTGGGCAAGTTGGAGTACCCATTTAGCCCCTCCCCCAAACAGGGTAACGTGAAGCCACGGGAACAGGTGGTGGATCGGACTTGGGAGCAGCCGACAGATGGTTGTTGGTTATAGTATGGTTTCAAGTCAGCGACGGTGGGCATATGATCTCTCAATGGAGACAAAGGCTACGGTCATCTGATCAGTATGGTCACTGCCATGAAGGAAGAATGGTAGACTTCCCTCTTTATTGATTCCCGGACAGAGGAGGCTCGTAAGCCTTGGTTGATATCCCCTCTAAGAGAGGAAACTCTAAATTTCAAACCCCTGCTGCCTTGCGGGTATACCCAGATGGGAAAGGCTTCGGGAGTAAACCCTGAGGACAAATCCGGAGATGGAGTCCCTAAAGCAGTTCCATGTTGTAAACAGCATAGTTCTGACTCCTGTGACGGCACTGATGCCAAGTTGCATTGGCTACTGCCTTTCCCTTGGTCAACATCGGTGACGTGGAGAGGGGAACTTGCTACTGGGCAACAGCTGGTTCTTCATATTTCATTGCCTAGGCTTGTGCCCTGGAGAGGTCACTTCAGCACCGCGTAACAGCGGTGACACAACATGGGAAGCTGCAGTTACTGGTTAAAAGTCTTAATCTAACAAAGAGAGTTTGGGAGATCAATAGACTAACAGAGCGTACAAAAGTTCAAGCATATAAAGCATGTGTTGGTATCACACTACTCTCTGGGTCTGAATCCTGGACCTTGTACTCACGACAGGAAAGAAAGTTGAATTCCTTCCACATGAGAATATCCTGGGCATATCGTGGAAAGACCATATAACAAACAAACACGTGTTTGAAAGAGCGGATATTGCCACACTGCATTCCCTCCTTAAGCAGAGACGCCTCCGGTGGTTGGGCCACGTATCTCGAATGGAGAATGATCCCAAAGATCTCCTAAATGGAGAACTAGCCACAGGGAAGAGGCCAACCGGAAGACCCCGAATGCGATATATATATATATTCTTCTTCTTCTTCTTCAGCATTCCGAGCCATTGAGGTTCTTTGCTGCAAATACAATCTGTCTCCATTCGTCTCTCTGGTGGACCTTCTCTTGCCAGTCGTTGATTCCAAGTGCTTGTAGGTCTGTATGTATATTATCTCTCCACCGCCTTCTTGGTCTACCTCGGGGTCTACGGTCATTTATTTCCTGAGTGTAAGCGAGTTTTGTTTCCCTATTATCTTCCATTCTTTCTATATGCCCCAGCCATTGTAGTCTATTAGCCTTCATGATACCAGTGATTAGCGGGGACTTAAACAAATCATAAATGTCTTTGTTACTTCTTCTTTTCCACTCTCCACTTTGTGTATCCCTAATGGGTCCAAAGATGCGTCTTAAAATTTTGTTCTCAAAGGTTTGTAACAAGGCTTCGTCTCCTTTCGTTGTACTCCAGGTTTCAGAGCCATACAGCACAACTGGTCTGATCAGTGTTTTGTATATTGTGATTTTGGTGTTACGAGATAGCGCCTTTGATTTTAGTAGATGTTGTAGTGCATAGTATATCTTATTTCCAGAGTTGATTCTAGTTTGTATTTCTTCCCTTATGATGTTGGAGCAGTTGAAGATTGTACCCAGGTATTTGTATGTTTCCGTTCTTTTAATGGTCATATTATCTATTTGTATGTGGCCAGAGTTTTTAGCCATTCCGTCTCTTGAAATTACCATATATTCTGTCTTATCTTGGTTGATAACCAGCCCCATCTGTTGGGCTTTTTCCTTTAAGTGAGTCAATATTTCTAATGTCTTTTGTTCACTTTGCCCTATAATATCTATATCATCTGCATAACCAAGCAGCTTGGATGTTCCTCCAATATCACATTCCTCCTTTACCTTCCTTACAACTTTCTCTAGAGCCAGATTGAAGAGTAGCGGCGATAGTGCATCACCCTGTTTCAAGCCAGATGTTATTTGGAAGGGGTCTGATTTCCTGCCTTTATATGTTACTATATTATAAGTATCTTCCATGCATAGTTTGGTCATGTTAATTAACTTCCTTGGTATTCCAAATTCCTGCATAACATTCCATAGACTATTCCTATGGACACTATCATATATATATATATATATAAGGATGTGTGTAAACAAGATATGAAAGCCCTTGGTGTAGATACCAGATACGTGTGAAAGAGTTGCAACAGACACATGTTCCTGGAGAAGAGATGTACGAAATGGACTGGTGCTCTTTGAGCGCCATCTGATCCAGCAAACTGCGGATAGGAGGAACAAGCAAAACACGCAGTCAATTACTGCGGGACCTGCCTCGTCTTACAGATGCGGAAACTGACAGAGAATGTCACTCTCGCATTGGACTATAGAGTCACCAGCGGCGCTGTCAGGCGCCTCCCCAGCGGCTCATCTCCATAGTCCTACATGGCTGAAAGAGGCATACTACTAATAGTGTATGTAAATGTGTTTGCCCTGCCAGCATCTCGTATCTCAGTTTCATGAGTAGCCCCAGTCGTACCTCTCGTCATCATCATTTACCGTGCCAACTGGCGTACCGTAGACCATCATGCATCTTTACAGATCTCGGTTTTATGGTACTGTTAATCAATTAAATCGGCGACATTTCTCCATGCAGTCCCAGTTCACCGAGCTTAATTTTTCTTGCTCTGCTGACAGATGTATCTCAGCATGAGGTATTGGGAAGATGCTGTGATAGTTTCACCTTGACTTTCACACCAACAGGGATCTAGTTCACCTATGCTTTTGACATGCATTTCCGACTGTCAGAATAAGGAGCACCCTACTCTGTTCAGCGACAGAGTTGTCCACTTCTCCGGGTGGATACTCAGTCCTCAGAGCTGTGTTTGCCACATCGTGGTGTTTTCTATCCACTACCACGTGGAGTACAGATGATAATTGTCATTTTTCGAGTACTATACCCATTTTGTTTCTCGTTTGTCTTCTCCTGTTATGAGTTTCCCATGATTTGTCTATCACTGGCATAATTTTTACTTTTGTTAGCGTTTTCTTTTCCGCTTTGTTTACAATTTCTGTGATCCTTTTCTCTCTGGCCTGCACGATTTTCTTAATATGTTTGTTGCCTGGAATCTGACATCTCAATTTCCGGTTCAGTTGCTGGGCTGTGCTCATTGCATTCTTTCATTAAAAAGAAAAGTCGACAGGGTCGACTCCATTGCACCGGGTTTTATCCCATATGGCTCGGTCTCTTTCCGCTGCGTGGAAAGCGTCGCACAAAGCACGAACTCCGTAGCTCTAGCAACGGCCCACAGGAGTCTCCGAAAAATTTCACTCGTGAACCGAAGGACGCGGCCCGGAATCGAACCCACAACCTTCGGAGTCCGAGTCGAACGGCTTGACCACTTCGCCGCGGAGACTTCCTTCGGGAATTCTTTCATTAATCTGGAATAAGTCAATCAACTAATACCAGAAGTAGAATCGGCAAGCTTGAATTGATCACAAGCACAAGTGACAAAAAATAAACGTTGCGACTGAAGCCTTCGTCAGCTCATCTCATCATGTTCCTCTTGTACCTTGCGGTGTCGAGGTGAAGTATAAACTTCGTGAGAGTGCCCGATTATGGGCTTCATATATCGATATTCCCATGGACTCTGCTATTCCCTCCGTCCAACGTTTACGTGGTCGGCCTCTTCCTCTGTTTCCATCTGGTCTGTACATCATTGCTTGCTGTGGTATGCTGTTGACTGGTAACCTATTTGCATGGCCAAACCATTTGACTTGCTGTTTTCTGATAAAATCTAGTGCTGCTTTAACCCCCACTTTAGTCCTGATTTCTTCATTTCTGATCTTATCTCTTCTTGATACGTTGAGTATTCTTCTCAGGAACCTCATTTCTGTTGTGATTTTTCTTTTCTCTTTTTCTGTCATTGTCCAGGTTTGGCATTGGTAGCATAGAGTTGGCAGGAAGATTGTGTTGTAAAGTGCTTTCTTAGTAGTTATTGATACATGTTTGTTCTTTAGTATTGGTGCCATTTGTCCAATGAGTTGATTTGCCTTATTGCACCTATTTTCTATCTCGTCTTCTGATCTGCCATTTGATGATATTATACTTCCTAGGTACTTGAAACTCTTCACTTGTTTCAAGGGATGTTCGTTTAGGTGAATTGTTGTTGTTTGTTCTTCTTTAGTTATAGTCATTACCTCTGTTTTGCTTGTGCTAATTTTCATGTTATGTTCCCTACACATTTCGTTTAGACTATTCATGTGGTCTTGTAATTCAGCTTCTGATTTTGCTATTAGTGCTTGGTCGTCCGCAAAAAGGAGTTCTCTAATGGTTAGATTTGCAGTTGTTTCTTCTTCTGTGTTCTCGTCATGTGGTATTCTTGCTATCTCTGCTTGGCTGGTTTCTTTACATATGTTGTCTATATATGTTATGAACAAGGGAGGGGACAGGACACAACCTTGTCGTACTCCAGATCTTATGGTGAAGGGTTCTGAGTGTCCTCCAGTTGCTCTCACTATGCATTCACTGTTGTTGTATAAACTTGTACATAGGTTTGTTAGATGTGTACTCACTCCATATTGTTTAAGGATTTGCCACAGCTTGTTTCTATCTACTCTATCGAATGCCTTTTCTTGGTCGACAAAGGCTAAGTAGAGTGTTTCATTGAATTCGATTGATTTTTCTATAAGTTGTCTAAGAGCAAAAATTGCATCTGTGCATCCTTTGTTTTTCCTAAATCCAAGCTGTGTTTCGCTTAGCTGGGGTTCTAAAGTAGTTCGTAATCTTTTTTCAAGAATTTTGCAAAATACTTCTTAGTTTTTCTACGAGCAGTATGAAGATCCCCTGCCGGCTTGCTAGGCCAGTCGCAGGTTTAGGACACAAATCTGACCATAGGGAGTCCATCCCCTATGGCGAGCCATAGCCCCGTTAGCCCATGACCTCGCGGTCATGGTTGCCCGGTCTGCACCACGCGGAGGTGAGGGTTGACTTGTGTAGTCTGCGGGTCATCGGCAGGCTACTAATTTTCGCTCTTCACCCCTCCTGGGAGAGGCTAGCCGATCCTAACCCTGCTTTCGTCAGCACACAAACAAAATACAACTAAATGAAAAACTCTACACGATAATATATGTGAAGACTACTTATCTGTAGTAAAGAGCTGACTTGTTTAGGGCTTGACATGTGTGTAGCAGGCGCGTCGTATGTGGGCAGAAGTTTCATTCCATTAATCTTGAAAGATTTTCTTTGATGTAATTTATATTTAATTTCCTTTCTTGAGTCTAAAGATTTCAGTTTCTGGTATGCACGTGCGTGCGTGTAAGAGAGCGTTCGTGGGCACACACACGCGCACACACATGCACAGACACATTTGTTTTCTAATGGTTTTTATGAGTGACGCCTGCGGCCGCCAATTCTTCAGCGTTTATTGTATTCTCTGCCAACAATATTTTAAAAGAATTCGTCTTGAAGACCCCATTCCTACTACTTTTAGTTCATTCAAATTTTCAATAACTGAGTGTCTCACCGCTGCATTCATACAGAAGAATATGCTTTACGTAACTTTTCGGTAAGTGGATCTGTTTACGAGTCGTTATATTATTTTTCATTATGTTGCTCATTTAAGTAAAGTATATGGCGATTCCTTTCTTTATATTTTTACCACAAATTAAGTCAGACTCATCACTGAGTAGCCAAGATATTTATAATGAACATTGATCTGTTGACCAGTGTATCCATAATAGTTACCATAGTCACATTAACGAAAAGCAATCGTACTTACAAGAGACCTCCGCTTTTTAAGCTTTTATTGGGGACGTCCATTTGAAACCCGCTCCAATAGCTTTATTGCAAAAGCGTGAAAGAAACATTAACAGGTGTGGTAGAATTAAACAAAGCACCATGGATTGGTCAGAAGATGTCGCTATAGGCATTCAGGCAAGCATCCCATTGCTAAGGCAGGCGGCGAATGTCGTCCGCAAAAGAGGGTTGTGGTTGCTCAGTGAACCAAGTGTTTACCGTGTTCATTACGTCTGCATCTGTGTGAAATCGTTGCCCCTTGAGAGCTTCTTTTAGAGGTCCGAACAAATGAAAATCACATGGTGACAAATCAGGACTATAGGCTGGATGTTGCAGAATTTCCCACTTCTTCCTTGCTAATGCTTCCTGCGCAATCTTTGTGACACACGGACGAGCATTATCGTGCAACAAAATCACACCGCGAGAAAGCATGCCGGGTCTTTTATTCTTGATAGCTTGATCACAGTCTGTGACCTCTGAAGCGACGAGAGCCATTCCACACGAAACATTCCTTTCTCTACCTTGCTAAGCATATTCTTTGAATCTGTAATGAACACAACGTGTGTTGCAGTAGTCTCTTCTAGCCACCGGAATGACGCTGTTACTCCCTCAACCTCCATTCTCATGCTGGAGGTCGTAGTCTCATATGCCAGACTCTTCTTTTTCAAGACTCGCCCATTAGCCTTTGCAATAAAGCCCCAGCCACTACGTCTGTTTCTCACCACTGACCCATCGGTGTAGATGACTATGTCACCTTGATGTGTGTTGGGAGAGGGAGAACGTCGTGCCTATCTTTGCACCAACGATGTCAGTGTGTCCGGCTTCGGCGTGCATTTGTGTAAAGTTCCATTCCTCCAGACAGATTCCAATCAGTGTAAGACGGGCCTGTGTGCCTAATTTGTAACCCTTTGAAAATAAAGTTCGTTCGTGGGTAGGTTTACTTTTCCTAACAATTTAACTAGAGGGGCGGCTTTACGTCACACTGCCATTTCCAAATACCTTGGGATTTTTAACATAACTTGCACACGAGGTCTCCTGTTTTTCGCCCTAATTCGAGAGGGTTAAATATCCTTTTTTTAATTATCCAAGAGGTCAGGGGGACTGTGATATCATTGGATGCCAATGGTCCTTTATATCCAAGGATCGCCGGATCCATGGCCGAGGGGTTAGCAGCTTTCTCCGCTAACCCCGAATACTCTCGTCACGTGACGCGACGAGAATTAGCAGTGGTTCAAATCGCAAAAGTGACTTATGAGAGTATGGAGCCGGTCGCTCAGAAAGTCGTGGCGTGCTGATGAGCGTAATCTAGCCTAGGAATCAACATACAGCTGAAAGATGCTGGTGTTGACCGCAATATCCTGAAACAGGATGGAAACGCGGGAAAAAAAAAAAGAAAAAAAAAAAAAAAAAATATCCAAGGATGCCGGGCTCCCTGGCCTAGGGGTTAGCGACTTTTCCCGTAATCCCGTATACTCTCGTGAGTAACGTGACGACGACGAGAATCGGTAGCGGTTCTAACCGCGTCGGTAACTTACGGGGTATGTGAGCCAGTCGCTCAGAAAGCAATGACAAACTACTGAGCGTAATCTTGCCAAGAAATCAATAATCAACTGAAAGATGCTGATGTTGACAGCGTTGTACTGTAAAGGATATGCAAACATGACATCCAAGGATCAAAGACATTTCCTCGTTCTGGTTGAGCTTTCACACTATCGGACAGAGTTTTGGTGTCCCGTTTGCATTCAGTGACAGAAATTACTAGGTGTTAGAGTTACATGACCTTGTCACATGCGTGCGGCAGCCATTGTCAGAATAATATTCTAATATAACTCATGTTGATCATTAGTAAATGTCGACTAAATACTTTACCATTGTGAATAAATGTGCCTTGTTTTAATCTTTAAAAAAAACAACACACACATACACACACACTTACACACACACACACACGAGAGAGAGAGAGAGAGAGAGAGAGAGAGAGAGAGAGAGAGAGAGAGAGAGAGAGAGAGAGAGAGAGAGAGACTTGACAGGGCGTTGCGATCAACCCCAGGTTTATTTGACATTTTACGTTTAGTAGTTTGCCATTGCCGTGCTCCGTAGCGAAGGTCTTACGGACGCGATTCATTTAACCTTATCCCGTATACCCGCGTTCGAAACACAGCTGCGCGCAATTTGGCAGCAGATCGCGTTGCGTTGGTTTCGCGTTGGTACGGGTGCCGGTTCATAAAGCAATGGCAAACTACTGAACGTAAACTTGCCAAGAGATAACAGTGGCAGAAATGCTGGTGTTGACTGCGATGTCCTGTAAAAAAATGGACATACAGGGAAAAAAAAAATTGCCATTGCTTTCTGAACAAAAATTCATCGTTTAAGTCTAACTGACAACTGTGTGGAGAATGCAGTCTCTACCCAGCCGCTAGCGCACAGGAAGTTTAAAACGCGAGTGTCATTTTTAAAAAAACCTCTCGTTCACGCTCACACACACGAAACCAACATAACACCAAACTTGTATTGATTTCTCTTTATATTTGCTTATGTATTTGCTTACTTGTATGTAAGCTGACTAATGGAGAAATCGAAAATAACCCACATTTTAAAACAAAAATGTAGCAAATATTTTTTTATCATCTTACATATATTCATGAACATTATTTATTGGTTAATGCGTTGGCTTAACATATTTACTGAATATTATTTTGCTGGGGCAGGGTTTGATTTACAAAAAATTAATAAGGTTTGAATAGTTTATCATGTGGTTCTCCCTACGGGATTTTGAATTTTTAACGAGACCAGAAAAGTATGGCGGGTTCCATGGCGACCATAATGCCAGAGTGCAATAATAAACCCAGCGAAGCACTACATTTAAACGTCAACTCGAAAGTTGTAGTTGATTACATCTTTGCGTATGCACACCTACGCCATGTGGAAGGAAAGTTATAATATCGCTGGCTTATTGCTCAGCCCGCCCTCACAATAAACAATCATCATGGTAAAATAGATCAGTGAAGAATTTGACTTTTATCCGATTCGATTAGGAGGCAAAATCAAAAATGATTACATACTTTACTACATAGCTAGCAGACAGAATCCGACCCGCGGTTGTAAGACTGAGTGTCAATAGTAGTAAATTAACTTACTTAAAGGCTAGTTAATAATGTTAATTGTTATATAATATTGCCGCAAATTAACTTGATGAATTAATTGATGCAGGAATAATTTATGCTACTCATGATTTTAAAATTGAATATTTACAAATGCGACACCACAGGTAGATAGGCCTTGAAAAATGAAATCTAATGGTACCTCAATGATGCCTGTATGTCAATTCTAAGTGAAGATATTCATATTTTTGTGAAGGCAAAACAGATTATGATTTTCTCATATTCCGCATACTTTTGCCACTCTTCAGTGTGTTTCATTTCTTCCACTTCCGGTCCGTGCTATATTTTCTCAAACAGGTCATAGTCGGATATTAAATCCAACTTCATAAATGTGTTTTGTCATGTTAAATGGTTAAAAAAATAGTACAATTATAACAAGTAGCAGAGCCCATGGGAATATCGATGCATGAAGCCCATAATCGGGCACTCTCATGATGTTTATGCTTCACCTCGACACCGAAAGGTACAAGAGGAACATGATAAGATGAGAGAGATACAAATAAATTATTAATAATCTTTAAACTTGTATTCTCTTTAACTTTAGTAGGTCAAATTGCATGTTTGAGCAAAGTCCGATCGATATTTGGAATTATTCGCTTCGGCCGCCATCTTGGCTTTTCATTCACAAAGACAAAACAACATGACACATCCCCACAGAAATAATTTTTTAATACCACAAATGGAAGACTATTGGCAATGACACTCTCCAAACATGTAGAATTGGGTGCAGAATTTGAAAATCCATCTCAAAATATTCAAAGATGCTCAAATACAGCTCTAGAAAATAAAATTACTTATCGTGTATCAAATGAAAGGTCACGATAATTTCAACCAATCACTGTGTACGGAATATTAGACTAACCTTTTGAACTTAACCTAAGATGGCGCGTCTGCTATTGTCACATGATATTTCAATGAATGAATGACGTCATAAGCATGATTGGTTTTTACAGCAGCCATTTTTGGGACACTGGGTAATTGCGGAGTGGCGTGGTATACAACTTCCGTTTTCAGTTTGGGTTGCGGCACGGCTAGCATACCTAGGAATCTTTCATTTATTTCTGATTAAGTTTGTTGCTAATAATAAAGTGCAAATTTTCTACGCCTGGGCTCGCCACCCGCTAAGTGAGGGAATGATTGGCCACCTATTCCTCTCTGCATTCAAGCCTACAAAATGTGATGGTCATATGATATCACACCATTGTTGTTGTTTGTCCATCAAGAATGATGATGACCATTCATTTCATCCAGTTGTGTTGAAAGTAATACCTGTATGGAGCCGTGAGTTCTAAGATGGCTGATAAAGCAAATTTCGGTCTTTGGCAGCAGTCTCCCAGGTGTCAAGATGAATTCCAAAAGCTTTCAGTGAGATTTTCAGAGTGTCTTTAAAGTGTTTCCTCTGGCCGCCTTGGGAGCGTTTATCACAACGCAGCTGGCCGTAAAAAAATTCGTTTAGGTAGCCTGTGATCTGGCATATGAGTTAAGTGATCAGCCCAGTGAATCTGATTCTTCATTAGTAGAGTGTGGATACTGGGCATCGATGCTCTTTCTAGAACTTCAGTGTCTGGCATCTTGTCATGCCATTTAATCTTCAATAGCTTCCTAAGGCAGACTGTGTGGAAGTGGTTTAATTTCCTAGCGTGTCGCTGAAAAACAGTCCAGGTTTCACACGCATATAGCAGGAGACCATATAGCCATATCACACCACAGATCCATTAGCAGTAACTTCTTCGGGATAATTTCACATTTAAACTACAAATTAAGTTAATTATCTTACATCTGAAGAAATTATTCCTTAGAATGTCACAATGAAATTAGTTGAAATGAAATTGTATTTAAGTCGTTTGTATGTTTTCTTTCAAACACACTAATAATATATATATATATATATATATATATATATATATATATATATATATATATATATATATATATATATATATATATATATATATATATATATATAAAGTCAGTAACTACTTACTTTATGCGTAAAAAATATTTTTAACTGTCATACTTGAAAGCTTGATCAATGTAATTTATTATAACTTAAATATAGGTTACCACTTTAAATATTTTGGTAATGTTTTTATAAAATGTTTCACAGTTTCAGACACAAATCTTGGGTATGTTTGGTAATGCTGACAAGTTAACAAATACTAGACAGATAACATAATTACTTGGGCAGTCATGGTGACTTTCTAACAAACGCTAGAGTGTGTGGTTAATAAAAATATGAGTAGTTATGTGGAGCTACAGTATAGCGAAACAGCTTTGCAATCTCTGGATGAATCAGCCATGAAAGTGAATGAGGCAGTACAGTTAAAACCTGCCGAAAATGTTCAATCACATGTTAAACAAAAGCAAAGCAGGTCTGTCAGTCTTCAAGAGAAGAAACATGTAAGTAGAAAAGTACATTAAACTACAGGGTGTTTGTAAAGTCTCACTGCACTTTGTATGTAGAAGAAATATGAAAAGTGAAGTACATGTTAGTTAATTGCATTCAACATTGCAGTCAACACCAGCATATTTTGCTGTTGTGATCTCTTGGCAAGTTTATATTCAGTAGTTTGAAATGAAGTACATGACATCATAAAAAAATGTGCTCCAATGACCATCATGCAGCAGTGTGCAGCGAATGGCTGTCATCTGATGGGGTATTTCTTTGCACTCCAAACAGAATAATGTTATCAATGAAAGAAAGAATTTTTTTGTTCAACAAGTGTTTCGAAATGGAGGTCAATACACACGGAAATAACAACAGACACGTTGCAGAAGGTATTTGACAATAAGACGAGACATGTACAGTTATGTCTTGAAGCCCGTGGTGGACATTTCCAACAGCTGTTATAACGAATACTTCATTGGTACTTTCCAGCTTCCCCAAAACAGCGTTAGACCATAGCAGTGACTATTGTAACTAATTTAATGAATGTTTAGCACATTTTTTGATGACATCATGGGCTTCATTTTTCAAATTTGACCTACATACAAAGAGTGTAGTGAGTCTTTTCAAACACCTTGTAGAATAAATTTGGGCCAACTGCTTTCATTTTCCTGTCATTGGCTAGCTCTTAGTGTACACAAAGTTATGCACAGTTTGTCTGAGAATATTAATGCCACTTTAGATGGTCATACATTCTAAGCAATAACTTTGAAGATTAGATATAATTCAGTAGTCTTTTTCTTCTTCTTCTTCTTCTTCTTCTTCTTCTTCTTCTTCTTCTTCTTCTTCTTCTTCTTCTTCTTCTTCTTCTTCTTCTTCTTCTTCTTCTTCTTCTTCTTCTTCTGCGTTCATCCGGAGTTTTTTTTGGACGTGATTGCGTTGTGCCTGTTTACAGCAGAGCTGCGTTCTTGCGCCGTTAGGCCGACACATCCGACTTCTGCGGGCATTTGTTGACCGGGTTAACCTTCCCGGGGATTCAGTAGTGTTCTGTTTCTAATCCACATTGCTTCTTCTTGTTCAGCTTCCTGAACTTGTAAGGCTATTTACTGTAACCACAAACTGTTCCTGCCCTTGTTTATCTCTGACGATATTGTTCTAGTCCATCACATTCAGTTTTTAAGCACAGAAGCCACTAACAATATGTTGCACGATTTATTACCTGACATATATGCTGTATCTCAGGTGCATACTGCTGAGTTATATATCATATGAAGTATTTAAATGAATAATACTTAAGCTGAAATACTTAAAACACATAATTACAGGTATTATTTGAAGCCTTATAGAAGTCTTTAGCAAGATGAAAAACATACTGACCAATTAAAAGATGTCAATTGAAACGAGAAAAAAGTGTGTTGAGGTGCTACATAGAGCCTGTACTTTTGTATGGATGTGAAGCTTGGACAATGAGCAGTCAATCTGAAAAACATCTTTTGGCTGTGGAAATGTGGTTTCTGAAGAGAATGCAAATAATATCATGGACAGACAGAAACACCAATGACCAAGTACTACAAGAAACAAATGAAAATCGTAAATTGATTAGAGAAATTAGACGTACGCAGTCAAAATGTTTTGGACATGTTATGAGAATAAATAAATTGGAGAATGTGGTGACATCTGGTAAGATCGAGGGGAAGAGAACAAAGGAAGACAGAGAAGTAAATACCTGGATGGCTTGACCACATGGCATGATCGAGACAAGAACACTGAGCTGATCCATGACTCTGGTGATCGAGTGAAATGGCAAATCATGACCGCCCACACTTACCGGCATGGCACATGATGGATGGATGGATTATTCGAATGTGGAGCATCTGTTATCCCCACAGTAATTTCAAATTTAGAACCAACTCTTTCTGTATATACAAAACTCGCTGGAACCGACTGATTGCTAACGCCTGTGTGCACTTGGCTAGATGCACTTGGCGAGATGCACTTGATGAGTGATGTGGTCAGTATGATGCTGGCTGTCTGTCAGTATCACCACGCCAAGTGGCATAGATGTTTATGTATCTCCACAGATCTCTGTCCTTGGTGTTTTGGGTCAAATCTACCGATGATATTCATCCATGCCACCATCTTAGACCATCCAGCATAATCTCTCTTGGTCTATCTCTTCTATTGCTGATCTGTCCAGGCATCACTATGTTCTCATTATTCAATCAATCAATCATGTGCCATGCCAGAAAGCGTGGGCGGTCATGACTTGCCATTTCACTCGATCACTAGAGCCATCCAGGTATTTACTTCTCGGTCTTCCCCTTTGATCTTGCCAGTTGTCACTAACTTCTCCAATCCATTTCTTCTCATAACATGTCCAAATTCTCTAATCAATTTAGTATTTTCATTTGTCTCCTTGGTACTTGGTAATTGGTTTTTCTGTCTGTCCATGATATTCTTTGCATTTTCCTCAGAAACCACATTTCTGCAGCCATCAGATGTTTTTCAGCTTGTCTGCTCATTGTCCACGTTTCACATCCATACAAAAGAACAGGCTCTATGTAGCACCTCAACACTCTTTTTCTCGTTTCAGTTGACATCTTTTTATTGGCCAGTATGTTTTTCATCTTGCTAAAGGCTACTTTCACCATGGCGATTCTTGTTCTAATCTCTACAAGGCATCTCCCATCAGATGTTATGACTGTTCCGAGATAATTGTACCGATTCACTTGTTGAAGAATATTCCAATTTACTTGTATATTACATTGTGGTATTTCGTTCTTCCTAGTGACGACCATAATTTGTGTCTTTTTACAATTTAATTCTAATCCCAGTTGTTCACTGTGTGCAACAACCGTATCTACTAATTGTTGCAGATCCTGCTCATTGTCTGCAATCAATACTGTATCATCTGCATATCTAATGTTATTGATGTTTCGTCCTCCAATGCTGATTCCATTTATATCTTCTACATTTCTGAAAATATTTTCACTGTATAGGGAAAAAAGATCTGGAGACATTACACATCCCTGCCTAACACCTCTCTTAATAGGCTGATATTGTCCCACTTCATTATCAATCCTTATGGCAGCTTGTTGTTTCCAATATATGTTTTTTATAAGTCTAATCTCTTTCCCATCAATTTGTAGATCAGCAAGCATATCCACCTTGTTGACATGTCTTACTCTATCGAAAGCCTTTGTGTAGTCAATAAAGCAAAGATGTATATCTTTGTTTACTTCTATAGAAGATTCAATAACTGCACACAGCATTTTTTTTTTTTTTTTGCATATCCTTTACAGGACATCGCTGTCAACACCAGCATCTTTCAGCTGTATGTTGATTTCTTGGCAAGATTACGCTCAGTAGTTTGCCATTGCTTTCTGAGCGGCCGGCTCACATACCCCGTAAGTTACCTATGCGATTCGAACCACTGCTGATTCTCATCGTCATCACGTTACCCACGAGAGTATACGAGATTACGGAGAAAAGTCGCTAACCTCTAAGCCACGAAGCCGGCACGCAGCATATACACAGCGTTTACTATACCCTATCCTTCTATAAACCCACATTGTTCTTCCCCTATTTCAGGTCGTATTTTCTTCCTCACTCTTTGCATGATAATTCGTAGCAAAATCTTTGTGATGTGACTCATTATACTAATTGTTCTACGTTGACCACATTCCAAGGCTCAATATCTCATTATTAGTTGTCTGTAATGTTCTACTTTTATTAATCGCTTTCAGGCAGCCGTTGTTAGTTACTCTTGCTGCCACAGGTATTCACATTTGTCTAAACAAAACCACATCCCTTCTGCCTCTAAGCTCTTCCAAATTTGATGGCAGAAAATGTCACGATACCCATTTCTTCCCCTTCTTCATCATGTACCTTCAGACAACCATATATTTAAATAAAGCAGTAGTCAGCTCGAGATTGTTGACATATCCATAGGGTTTGGCCTAAAATATAGCAAGTGTGGAACAAAGTAATTTTCTCGGTACCCATTTTAGTCTGGGTTGACCCAGGAGACTAAGTGAAGGAAAAAAATCCCTGCCTCAGTGAGGTTTCGAACACAGGTCGGCAGGCAACCATGCTACCACTCTGTCACCACAGCTGCCATGTTCAGAAGTAGTGGAAGAAAAATAGAAATATAATTATTTGTAATGTTAATTTATTGCTTCTTTTATTCTTCAGTCAGAGAAGGTTACCTGGCATGACAGTCTTAAAGATGAACCTGCTTCAAACCATTCTAGTGGGGAAGAGGTTTGTAAGCTATTACATTTCATTTCTTTTTCTTGAGTTCAAATTATTGTCTTTTATTATTTCTTCCTTGAAATACAAACAACTCCGGGAACCGAGTATCCACCGTCATAAGTGGACAAGTCTACTACTGAGCAGAGTAGGGCACTCACTTGTGCTGACAGTTGGAAATTCCTGTCAAAGGCAGAGGCAAAATACCTTCATATAGATGTGGAAGGCAAGGGGAAACCACCATATTATCTTCCCAAGTTTTCATGAATTTCCACAGATCTGAATCAGAGATTGATGTTAGTGGCGGTCTAGGACATCATTGTCCGATAGGTACTGTCATGAGCCACAGGTGACAAGAGACCATAATCAATATACTCCAAGGAAAATTAAAAATGAAGCTGAATGGATTGAGGCGTTGGCATGGAGGAATATCATCAGCAGAGTTGACCCGGCACATCAAGGACTGAGATCTGTGGAAAGACATGAATGCACATGCCAGTTGGCAGGGCACTTGATGGTGATGATTAGCGTCCTTATGTTTTGGTTGTGTGTATTCGTTGTACAAATTCTGTGTCTTTTATTCATCATCACCATCTTTAGTGCTAATTGGTTGGGGATCATCTTGATCATCAGCTTAAATAAATTCAAGGCTGCATGTAAAATAAAAATGTTATCTAAGTGTACAGCACATGCACAAACACATGCATAAACGCGCTCATGCACAGACACATACACATGCTCACACGCTCACACATGCAAGCTTGCAGACATGCACACTTGCGCATGCGCGTACGCACACACACACAAAGAGAAACAAAAAGGAGGATGCAGAAAGTGTATACAGCTGGACATAAAAGTTAGTTGCATACTCTTTACAAGACATCATCATCAACACCAGCATGTTTTGCTGTTGTGATCTCTTGGCAAGTTTATGTTCAGTAGTTTGCCATTGCTTTCTGAACGACTGGCACCCATAGCATTTCATTAAAAAAACTGCAAAATGTCTGCAGCTGTGTTTTGAACGCGGGTATGCAGGATTATGAACTGCGTCCATAACTCCTTCGCCGTGGAGCCAGCATACAGCTGGACAGTAGATGATAATAATATTAACAACATTCACTTCATTATGCACCAGTTACCAGAGAGAGTTGAGCAGTTATAAATCACCAGTGTTTGCTCCAGATAATCTGAAACCTGTAGAAGAAATACCTGTGTTATAATTCTATTTCTAATTTACATCTAATTTAATTGTAGCATCTATTCAACTTATAACTTCAGGAAGGAAATGATGTGATTGTCAGCCAAGATCTGGAAACAGCAAAAGAAGAGGAAAACATGGGTCCATCCCACAATTCCACAGTCAGCCACGTGAAGGCCAGTGACTCTTCAGGATTGGAAAAACTATTCAAAGGTTTGTCATTGTTGCTCTGTGTAAATATTTAATAGTTTTAAAACTGGAAAAACTATTTAAATGCTTGTAATTGTTCTATGCAAATATTTCATAGTGTTGCAGTTGAAAAAGATAAACTATTCAAAGGTTTGTTATTGTTGCTGTGTGTAAATATTTAATATTTTAACACTGGAAAAACTATTTAAATGTTTGTAATTGCTGTATACAAATATTTCATAGTGTTGCACTTAAAGGTTTGTCATTCTTCTGTGCAAATATTTCATAAAGTGTCAGGCAAAGTTTGCCATTGTTCTATGCAAATATGTTATAGTTTTAGGACTGCAAAATCTATTAAAAAGTTTATCATTGTTTTTCTCTGTAAATATTTTCTAGTTTTAGAATTAGAAAAATTATTCAGATGATTGTCATTCTTCTGTGATAATATTTCAGTATTTCATTTGTCACCTAACACTTCACATCTCAATGGCAGTATCTGCTATAGAACTACCTATACCTTATGCTTTAATTTATTTTGTAAGTGATGAAAGTAAGTCTGGTACTTGAGTGCTCAACCATTCATAGTTAGACAAGTTTGTTTTTTGTATTGTATTCTATTGAACTGCTTGCTTGCTTGTGTTTGTTGGCTTGAGCTCCAGCGTGAAGTCCTGTATGTGGATGAAGGCATCCTGTTGTCCAACATTAGTGTGATGTCATACAGGACCTGAGGTTTGCGTGAGTATCCATTGTCCCATGTCTGGCTTATTGGTGTGCAGACTGGTGGTTCCTCGCCGTACAGGCAGACACTCTCCGACTTCGGAGGAATCGGCGATCCTACTGACTTTAGCCAGGACCCCGAAGGGACCTGTTGCCCAGGACGCTCGACGAGGACGCGTCAATAGGTCTTGGGCAGTATATAACCCGGCCCTGGTGCCTTGGAAACACCTCTGCGTCCCTACATTTGAACAATACCTGCGACTATATGTTTGAATTGTTTCAGCTTAAGTATTATTCATTTATACACTTCACATGATATATAACTCTGCAGTATGCACCTGATGAATTGCATCAAAATATGCCAGGAAATAAATCATGCAACATAATGTTTATAGCTTCTGTTGTTAAATTCACTAAAGGAAGACAAGTTTGTGTTAACTTTTCATTTGAAAGGTTCTCGAGCTCAGAGCACTGCAGATCTTTTGTCCAGCTTAACCAAAGTTAGTGGTCCAGGACTTCGAGATATGTCAAACAACAAAATAAAGGAAGGCAGTGATCCTAGTGACAAAGGTAAACCAATTTTAATCTTGTTCGTAGTTTTTATTCTTCCTCTTCTTCTGCGTTCATCCGGAGTTTTTTTTCCAGACGTAATTGCGGTGTGCCTGTTTATTTGTGCCCTTAGGCCGACACATACGACTTTAGTGGGCGTTTGTTGACTGGGTTAGTCTTCCCAGGGTTTTTATTCTATTATGTTACTAGTTTTCATGTAGGAAGCATTGGAGAATGCAGATAGTAGACATTGTAATTCTTCCTCAGAGTGGGTCGCAACTGCAGCATCATCTGCAAAAAAGTAACTCTCTGATCAGTACCCTCCTAATTTTGGTCTTGGCTTTCAATCTCTGAGCATTGTAGAGAAATCAAATAAAACATGCTGTGGCATAATTCACTTACATTCATATCTTTCAGCTGTATGTTTATCTATAATTTCAGCCACTGGGTTGCTAATTTTATGCGTACTTTTATTATACCATATTAAAGATAACTTAAAGGGCCGTTTAACAATTTGTGTCCCAGGCAATGCACCATGTATGATCAGTTATTGCCCATGCGTGTCAAACAATGCATGGTGTGTTGTTATATCTTCTATGTTCAGCTTACTAAAGAAATCTGGCTAGACATTTGAATATTGTTGCCTCTTTTATTGGAAAGCACTCATGCTTTTTTTTTTCCATTATGGTTATCATCACCCTTCGACATGTGTTGAGAAATATTCTGGAACTAAAAGAGTTAAATAAGTTTAGATATTGGAATGTTTATGGTTTTGTAGATATAACAAGGTTTAAAAGATGTCTAGGTGGAGAAAGCATAAAAAATAATATAACATTATTTTTAAACATTTGTCTACTCTATGGGAATCTCGATATTTGAAGCCCATAAACGGGCACTCTCCAGCTGTTTATGCTTCACCTCAACACCGCAAGGTACAAAAGGAACAAGATGATAGTGAGTCTACTTCACAGTAATAACCTGATCTTCTAAGACATTTAATGCCTTTTCTTGAAGATTTTCATTTAGTATATTCAGTTATACTTGAGAAGAGCTCGAAATCAACGAAGATGTGTTTTCTGAGATGTCTCTGAACATCTTGGACTGCCAGAGTAACTAACAATGATTACCTGAAAAAGGCATTTGAAAGTTGAATATTATATAAGGCAAGATCACATGAAACTTGTTTTTATTACAGACATATGAAAGGGATATCGGCAGGTGTGACATAATTAAACAATGCAACTGTTAGGAAGCAAGCATGCACCTTGGCTTTTTAGAAGTTGCTTTAGGCATTCAGATACACTTCCCACGGTTTAAAGAGACGGCAGATACTGCCCACGAAAAAGGACTGGATGCTTATTTAGTGGCACGTAATAGTCAATGTCTTAAAAAGAAATCATCAAAGATGAATGGAAAAGAGAGAGAAAGAGACAAAAGCATTATTGAAGGCAGCTGGTATGGGATTGGTTGTGTGGGTGTAAGAAGGGAACATTTTTGGTAAGGAAATTCATTCATTCATTCTGTAGCTGTCCTTCACTCCCATAACAACCTTCCAGAAAACTTCTTGGTCATGAGCAGGTTGTCCTGCTTCCAATACACCTTCTGGAGATCATCTGCCACATCCTGCACCCATCTTCTCTTTGGCTTTCCTCTTCCTCTCTTCCCCGGCTTATACCCCTCCATTATTGTTCTTTCCAAACTTTCATGACGTTTCATGTGACCAAAATATTTCAATTTTCTTTGTTTTATCATCTAAAGTAGCCAACCTTCTTCAATATTCAGATCTTATCGTATGGATGCATTTGTTGTTTTCTGTATCCAACATATTCTTAGAACCTGTGGTAAGGAAATAAGGTGAAGAAAAATAAATAAACGTCTATTGATTCATGTGAATGAATCACACATATGGTGTTATTAACAGAAAATGAATATAATAGAATGCTATTATTTGAATGTTGACTTGCACAGAAATAACCAGCTAGAGGATATTTACACTAGGATAACACTACCACGTAAAAGCTAGAAAATCATCATAATGTCACTGCCATAACGGGAACCAAATTACTCAATAATCACAACCATTGAACAAAAAAAAGTTACAAAAATGACAAACTCAAAATGGAAAGAGAAGAGAAATAAAGTTAGCTTGAGAGATAAGTTTGTGTTTCTCATTGCGGTTTCCTGATTCTCAGAAAATGATCTTGTGGGAACTGATACAACAGGGTCATTTATGTCAGCCCGCAGTAAAACCATGCCAACTTTGGGCAGGCCCAAGATAAACCCACAGAAAATGTCTTCAGCCAATGAAGGAGAGAGGCTTACAAAAGCGAAGGAGATTGTTGAGCGAGCAATCAAGGTAAAGGGATTTTAGTTTTCTGTCCAGTTAACTTTTTATTAGTTGTGTGTAAGATATTTGGATTGAACGTTATTGCCTCTTTTAGAAGAAAACTCACCAAAGGATTATTATTTTATCTCTAGTTCACCTTTCTTAGTTGTTTGTAAGGTGTTTTAATTGTTGTCATGTGAATCTTGGCAACTTCTTGTTGGGTTAGAGAGGTGATGTTTGCAAGACAATAGAAGCAAATTCTTTTCTTTGACAGATTACTTGTGTTTGAAATGGTACTTTTATTATTGTATTTGTTATTCCTTCATTCTTAGATTTTCCTCTTCTACCCTGGCATTTAGGAGTACATGCATGCACACACACACTCGCATGCACATGGTATAGTAAAAAAGTTAAAAGACCTTTTGCACACCTTAACCCTTTACCGGGCAGACGTTTGTCTGTTTTGTAGCCCTGAACGGGCAAGAAATATTTTGAGGTGCGGTAACATTTTGGGTTGCGTTAGTAAAAATATCACATATAAGTTGTTAGTCAACAGATTTTAGTCAAATAAACAGCAAAAGGAAGGGAAAAGCATGCAGAATATTTTACTCACGTCAATGATACTAAACTACGCATGAACACAAATATTTACAAAATACAACATATTGTTTGTGATTGTCAGTCATCTATATGGCAATTTACAAACACATTTTCCGAATCATAATCGCTTTCTTTAAAGTCCGACTCATAACTGTTAACACAAAGTAATGCTGATCACTGATATCTAGCTCTGGTTAATAGTCAATTTCGTGCCTTTCAATGTCACTTAAATTTAACCCAGCAAAATCTCCGCTAGCACTTGAAGAATCGTCGAAATCCATTTTGAAATAAAAAGCGTAAAACCCACAAAAACTATAAAAATATCCGTTCAAATTCAAAGTAAATGCTTGCAAATGGCGGCCACGTTGTCAAGCTATCGATGAAACCAAAAGTAGACAATCGGAAGTCTCGGTAAGCCGAGAGATCACGTTTTTACAATACATAATAGTCACGGACGCGCTCAGACGGTTTCCCCGTTTGGGGGTAGAAACGTTCCCGGACACTTTGCCCGCTAAAGGGTTAAGTCGCATTGGGCATATGGTGCCCAATATATTTATATAGACTAAATGGCACTCGATTCTGGTATACAACATAAGATTTGTATTGCCAGTGTGGATTCTAGTATACGGCATAATATTTGTAGTATGTATATGGATTCTGACATACAACATGATATTTGTAGTCTGTACATGGATTATGGTATACAGCATAACATTTGTGGTGTGTGTATGAATTCTGGAATACAACATAATAGTTGTTGTGTGTACAGGGATTGTGGTATACAACATAATATTTGTAGTGTGTACATGGATTCTGGTATACAGCTTAACATTTGTAGTGTGTACGTAGATTCTTGTATATAACATTACATTCATAGTGTGTACATAGATTCTGATAAAAACATAACATTTGTAGTGCTATTGTGGATTCTGGTATATAACACAATATTTGTAGTGCCAGTGTGGATTCTGGTATACAACTAACATTTGTAATGTGTACAGGGCTGTAAGGTGTGGAATGTGCCTGGCCCTGCAGCCAGCAGGGTTAGGATCGGCTAGCCTCTCCCAGGAGGGGTGAAGAGCGAAAATTAGTAGCCTGCCGATGACCCGCAGACTACACAAGTCAACCCCCACCTCCACGTGGTGCAGACCGGGCAACCATGACCGCGAGGTCATGGGCTAACGGGGCTATGGCTCGCCATAGGGGATGGACTCCCTGTGGTCAGATTAGTGTCCTAAACCTGCAACTGGCCTAGCAAGCCGGCAGGGGATCTTCATACTGCTCATAGAAAAACTAAGAAGTATAAATGGGCAGATCAGAAGACGAGATCGAAAATAGGTGCAATAAGGCAAATCAACTCATTGGACAAATGGCACCAATACTAAAGAACAAACATGTATCAATAACTACTAAGAAAGCACTTTACAACACAATCTTCCTACCAACTCTGTGCTACCAATGCCAAACCTGGACAATGACAGAAAAAGAAAAAAGAAAAATCACAACAACAGAAATGAGGTTCCTGAGAAGAATACTCAACGTATCAAGAAGAGATAAGATCAGAAATGAAGAAACTAAAGTGGGGGTTGAAGCAGCACTAGATTTTATTAGAAAGCAGCAAGTCAAATGGTTTGGCCATGCAAGTAGGTTACCAGTCAACAGCATGCCACAACAAGCAATGATGTACAGACCAGATGGAAACAGAGGAAGAGGCCGACCAGGTAAAAGTTGGACGGAGGGAAAATCAGAATCCATGGGAATGTCGATATACGAAGCCCATAACCGGGCACTCTCACGAAGTTTATACTTCATCTCGACACTGCAAGGTACAAGAGGAACATGATGAGATGAGATGAGACAGGGCTGTGTGCTGTCCGCCTATTTGTTTAATCTGTATGCCAAAAATATAATGAGAAATGTCAGAGATTATATAACCAGGGAGCACAGGTATATAGGTGGTCATGAAATGCCAGAGATTCGATATGCTGATGATACAGTATTGCTAACCACATCACAGAATGGTATAGAAAACCTAACAACCTAAACCCAAAAGAATAGTGAAAATCACAACTTATATCTTAACATAGCAAAAACTACGATAATGCATACAGATAAAACTACTGTGGAGAAAGAAATATATGTTAATAAGGAAAAATTGGAGGTGGTGGAAAATTTTGAATATCTTGGGTCATTGATTACCAACAACGGTGACACAATGAAAGAAATTAAAAGACGAATATCTATTGCTCTTCAAAATCTAAAATAACTTAATAAATTGTGGAGTAGGACAGATAGAACTACAAAAATTATATTTTTAAGAGCATGCATCTTTCCCATTGCAACATACCCTGTGAGACTTGGACACTTACTAAACAAGCTGAACCGTGCATAAATGCCTTTGAATATAAATTTTATAGATGGGTTCTAAGAATTTCTTGGATATAGAAGAGAACAAATGCATCCATACTTCAAGAGCTGAATATTGAAAAAGGTTGATTACTAAAGACGATAAAACAAAGAAAACTGAAATATTTTGGTCACTTGAAACGTCATGAAAGTTTGGAGAGAACAATAATGGAGGGGTATATGCCTGGGAAAAGAGGAAGAGGAAGGCCAAAGAGAAGATGGGTGCAGGGTGTAACAGATGATCTCCAGATGGGTGTATCGGATGCGGGACATCTTGCTTATGACCGAGAAGTTTTCGGGAAGGTTGTGTTGGAAGTGTGGTTCTGCAAAGGACATGCTACTGAATGAATGAATGAATGAATATGGGTTCTGTCATTTGTAGTTTGTGAATGTTGATGTAAGAAAGAAAAGTAACACTGTAATCTACCATGCTTGTTGCTAGAGGTGACAAAGGAGGCACAGTGTGAAACTGTCTGCCTCATCTCTGAGAAAACTACCTGCAAATCTAACCGGTCTTGGACAAGTCTACAGAGGAGGGCTTGGCGTGAGTTAGTTGAGGGCCTCTGCTCCACTGGGTGATCAAAGGCAACAGAATAAGAGGCTACGTGAACATCAGGCTTTTCACATTGCTCAGAATTTGATATATGCACTAATCTTATGCTAATAGAGATTGGCTCTGTGGCATTCAAACCACAGCTGCGAGCGATTTGACAGCAGTCCACCGTACATTGGTTTTTTTAATGAAATGGTGTGGGTGCCGGTCGTTCAGAAAGCAGTGGCAAACTACAGAACGTAAACTTGCCAAGAGATCACGAACAGCAAAAACAACAAATGCTGGGGTTGACTGCAATGTCCTGTAAAGGATGTGCAGCTAACTAATTAATCTAATATTCTACTAACTACTATTCCATACGCTCATTTGTGTCCCATTGACTAATCATTCTCAAAGGAAAACCACTGGCAAATATTTTAATAATATTGTTTCTTTGGGTTGTTTAGGTTAAGGATCATGTTTATTGCATGCAGATATCTCCATAAGTGCATCAGTCTCCTCCCATAGATCACACATGGAGATTCTTAGCACAGTACACAAACTCTGTAGCATAGGTGAGGATCCAAATTTGGGTACACCAGAATCATACATGCTACACTCTTTCATTTTGTGGGCTAAAAGTTAGTTGCATATCATTTACAGGACATCACAGTCAACCCCAGCATTTTTGGCTGTTTGTGAAATGACTTTTTTGAACAGTATAGTATACAGAAGTGGTTCTCAACCTTTCTTGATCCATGCCCCCCTTTACCATATGTTCAGAACGTCATTCCCCCCCCCCCTTTGAATTTCCTCCCTATAAATCCCCCCACCCCCACACACAGTATATATAAAAATAGAAGCTAAATTTAATAAAACATACTAAAACAAGTCTAGACATCTACATAAAACGTGATTTGCGGGTCTACTTACATTATAAAATGAATTTCTTTGGGCGAGAAGTACAGAACTGTACAATTTAGAGGGAAAAACAATATCAAGTAATTGGTTCTTGTATTAATGCGATCTTGAAATAATCTTAATTCCCCCCCTGGAAACCCTAAAATTCCCTCCTGGGGAGGGGGGGATTCTCCACTGGTTGAGAACCACTGGTATACAGCATAATATTTGTGGTGTGTATATGTAATCTGGTATACAGCATACCATTTAGGGTGTGTATATGAATTCTGGAATACAACATAATATTTGTGTGTACATGGATTGTAGTATACAACATAATATTTGTAGTGTGTACATGGATTCTGGTATACAGGTTAACATTTGTAGTGTGTACATGGATTCTTGTACACACCATAACATTTGTAGTGTGTACATGGATTCTGATAAAAACATATAAAAAGAAATAACTTGGAGAACTTGGTGACAACTGGCAAGATCAAAGGGATGAGACCAAGGGGAAGACCGAGAAGTAAATACCTGGATGGCTTGGCCACGTGGCATGGCTGAGACAGGAACACAGAACTGATCCATGACTCTGGTGATCGAGTGAGATGGCAAAACATGACCGCCCACACTTATCGGCATGGCACATGATGGATGGATGGATTTCTTGACAATTTTGTTCATAGGTTTTCTAATTGTGACATTTAGCCTGGACAGTGACTGATTTAGTCACCTATTCATTGACTTATTCAGCTTGCTATTATCAGTTTATCAAGTGCTGAGGAATCTATAATCTACGCAACTTGCACACAGGTCCTCAGAGTATTTCACCCTTGTCTGAGAAAGCTTGTATAATCCATTACCCCAGAATCAGGGAGAGCGTATGTCAACCTTTGCTTATTTGATGAAAGATTCACACATAGTCCAGACTGTGACATGAACCAGGTCTGCAAGAGCCGCAGGCAGACAGTCTAACTTCTCTGCCATCTCGCCCCAGGTGTTTCTTCCCAGTTACAAGCTCTGTAGTTTTAAGTTTATGTTTACAAAAAAGGCAATGAGTTTTTGTTGTTGCTTTAATCATTTTCAGTTCAAGAAAGTGTTCACGATCCAGGGAGGTTATTCTACCATTCGCCACAGTTTACGGAGGCGAGGCTGGGTGGAAAAGTTCTACAAAATTCCAGTGCCTCAAAAGAAAACATCACAAGTGAAGAAGCAGAAAGGCTCAGATGATGATGACGATTTTGATGATGATGATGTTGATGATGATGATGATGACGATGTTGATAGTAAGTTTCTACCAGACATGAGAGTGAGTGATAATCCATGTCTATTATTGATTTATTAGTAATAGAATTATCTTTTATTGGTACTGGCTTTGTTTCACAGTTATTGTGGAACTGTAGCATTTGTTAGTATTTCTAATTATAATTAAAAATAGTTTGTTGCCTGGCTTCTGCATTATGCACCTCACAAGATGCAATGAAATATGCCTGGCAATAAATCGTGCAATCTGTTGTTTATGTCTTCATAATTTCTAGTGAATTATGCTAAAATTTGAGTCGAAAAGTTAATTTCAGAGACCTAGTAGCAGCTTTTAAGAAAGTTTCGTAGAGTTTTTCAGTATTGATAATTTCACCATAAAGGCGTGGTCATGCTGTAGAGTGGGTGTCATCTCTAGCAAAGTGGTGTTGGAGTACACATACGTTATGTAGTGTCCTGTGCCCAGATATTAAACTATTTATTTGTAGCACATTAAAAGTCTAGTACCAGTAGGCAAGCTTCTGACCAAACCGATCCTGCACTAATCAGATAGCCATGTTATGCATAAAAATAGATAATTTTAGTCTGCTGGGTCTGCTGGAAAAGAGGTTTTTTTTTTTCATCAGGTAGTATGGAAATTGCACTGGACTAAATTCAACAATATTCTTTTGGTTCAAGGTTGGTCACCCCATCATTTGAAATGAGTCTGTCTAGGCCAGTGGTTCTCAACCTTTTTTGGCCCATGCACCCCCTTCTACCATATGTTCAGAATGTCACCCCCCCTCCCCCACTCCCTTTGTATTTCCCCTCTATAAATTCCCCTCCTCCCCACTACACAGTATATGTAAAAATGGAAGCTAAATTTAATAACACATACAAGCCTAGACGTCTACATAAAACGTGATATGCGGGTCTACTTACGTTATAAAATTAATTTCAGAAGGGTGAGAAGTACAGAACTGTTAAGTATGGAGGGAAAAACAATATCAAGTAATCGGTTCTGGAAACCCTAAAATTGTTCTATTTACAGAGAGCTAAGAAAGTTAACTGACTCACTGAATCAACATTAAACTCCAAATGTATGGAACTTTAGAACTCCAAAAACCAGTCGAGTTCATCATGAGCACTCGCTTGAGAGAGTAATCATCAAAGGCAGTGATCATGAGAGGGAAATTAATGTCTGCTTTGAAATGTTATTTTAATATGTAACAAAAACTATTAAATGTTTTACCCTAGTTCAATTGTGGTAAAGTTATAATTTTTTTTTTTTTTTTTTTTTCCCGCGTTTCCATCCTGTTTCAGGATATTGCGGTCAACACCAGCATCTTTCAGCTGTATGTTGATTCCTAGGCTAGATTACGCTCATCAGCACGCCACGACTTTCTGAGCGACCGGCTCCATACTCTCATAAGTCACTTTTGCGATTCGAACCACTGCTAATTCTCGTCGCGTCACGTGACGAGAGTATTCGGGGTTAGCGGAGAAAGCTGCTAACCCCTCGGCCACGGAGCCGGTAAAGTTATAATTAGGGTTATTAATAATGTGTTGTAGTTTTATTGCTTTATTTAAAAAAAATATATATATTTTAGGTTCTTTTCATGTAATTCTAAAACCAGTTTCAATTTATTTTTCTTATTTTATAGTTTTTTTTTTCATAACCTTACAGTAGGTCCATGCTATGTGGCGTTTGTCACTGTCTGTCTTGTGTACTGCCAATAATTTCTAAAACAGATGATCCACAGTGTCATGACACCAAACTGTCCAGCATCTTTTGTTGATCTCGTCTTGCCTCTCTTCCCCCCACTTTCACGATGTACTCCAGTTGTTCCCTGTTCGCAACTTGCCCAAACAATGTGAGTTGACTTCTGACATGTAATCAGTTCTTTTTGTGAGATAATTTCTTTCAGGATATCTTCATTATTCTGTTTATCTGTGTATGATGTTCTCATTGTTCTGTAAAACCACATTTATGCGGCTGCCACACAGTTTTTCACGAATATGCTGATTGTTCTTCAGGATTGACTCATTGTAACTATTAAGAATTATCTTTCTCACCTGAGTTGACATTGGTATATTACACAGAAAATTATCTTGTGAAATGCTGTTTTTGCTTGGGTTATTCTACTTTTAACTTATTTAATATATCTTCCATCTGCTGTTTTCAAGGTATCCAAATATTTTAACACAGTAACTTACTTCAGATAGGACTACAAAAATTAGATTTTTAAGAGCATGCATCTTTCCCAATGCAACTTACGCCTGTGAGACCTGGACACTTAGTAAACAAGCTGAACAGCACATAAATGCCTTTGGACACAAATGTTATAGACAGGTTCTAAGAATATCTTGGGTAAAGAAAAGAACAAATGCATCCACTCTTCAAGAGCTAAATATTGAAGAGGGTTGGCTATTAAAGACGATAAAACAAAGAAAATTGAAATATTTTGGTCACTTGAAATGTCATGAAAGTTTGGAGAGAACAATAATGGAGGGGTATATGCCTGGGAAGAGAGGAAGAGGAAGGCCAAAGAGAAGATGGGTGCAGGATGTGGCGGATGATCTCCAGATGGGTGTATCGGACGCGGGACATCTTGCTTGTGATTGAGAAGTTTTCCGGAAGGTTATGGGAGCGAGGTTCTGCAAAGGACCTGCTACTGAATGAATGAATTAACTTACTTCAGACAAGTCCCAATTACTTTGTTGTTGTATTCTGGAAGACATATTTCACTTTTTAATTAAAATTGCTTCTGTTTTCCTGCTATTCAATCTAAGATCTTTGTTTTGGCTTTCTGGTGCAAGTATAATTTTGTAAACACATTTCATTTTCAGCAGTCAAAACCATATCATCAGCAAGTCGTTTAAATTATACTCACCAACTGATGTTCCTGATGCATCTTGTATGGATTTCAATATTATTTCACTGTACACATTGAATAAATCAGATGATAGTAAACAACCCTGTCTGACACCTTGTCAGTGGGTTATCAATTCTTTTGGTTGCTTTTTGTTGCCAATATTTTTTTTTTTTTTTTATTACTCTCATATCTATATCATTTATGTTTTCCAACATTCTAATTATTTCTTCAGTTTTCACACAAAATGTTTTAACATAATCAATAAAGTCAGTTTCATTCATCCTCTCTGTTAATTTTCTCGATATATATGCTGTCATTTGTGCCTTTACCTTCTACGAATCCAGACCGCACATCCCCAATTTCTGGTTTTATTTTATTTCTAATTCTTCTCATAATTTTCACGAAGATTTTAGTCATTTGACTCATTAAACTAATTGTGCAATGTTCTCCACAATCTATGGTGCCTGATTTCTTTGCTAGAACAATGAAAATAGATTTCAAGAGATCATCAGGTATATATCCACTGATATAGATATGAAACAATTTGTTTATCACTGATATAACAAATTCACCAACTGCTTTATAATTTCTTCAGCACTGATATTATCTGGCCCTGTGTATTTACTTTTCTGTATATGTTGTATAGCATTTTCTACTTCTGCTTTCAGTGTTGGTAATCCTTCACATTGATCATGTTTGTTTGTTTCTGATCTGCCATCATCGTCATCATATAACTCTTTTATATACTCTGTACATCGTTCGATTACCTTCTTCTTGTCCATTAATATTTTATCTTCTCTTGTTTTCAAACAGTTAGTTGCTGTATGCTTTCTAATGCCTCGTAGTCCCTGTATTTTTTTTAATGCATAGATTTTTGTGTAACCTAATACTGTCCATTCCTGTGCACTGATCATGGGGAAGCGGGTTTATTCCACACACTGGCCAGTCGGTCTTCAGCGTAGACTTTGTGAAAGCAATGGCAAACTACTGAATGAAAAATTGCCTAGCTTATCATCTTGGTGTTGACTGCAATGTCCTGCAAAGAACATGCAACATTTAAAAAAAAGTAAAGTTCATATGTGAATAATATTAATAAACCATTTCCCAATCACATAAGACAAAACTTGTGGCGTTTGAATTTAAATGTCACAGAAAAGCTCTTAGAATATTATGGCCAGGAACCAAGCCTTCCATTACCGTTCTTTCCAAACCACTGATGTTTAATGTGGCAAATGTGTTCCATTTTCTGTAACATAATGCTAATTATGAGCCAGTTTTCTTCCATGTTCATGTGATTCTTTTTCCACTGCCATCTGAGATTCTTGGGATGTGTAATGTGGTAGTTATTTTATAATTATTGTAGTAGTTATTTTATAATTAGTATTTTAAAAACTATACTGTAAAATATGGTGCTAGACCCATATTTGTATAGACCAATCAGCACTCAGTGGTGGTAGTGGTAAGTGTCATCCGGCCACTTTCCCAAAAAATTTCTTGGTGCCAACTTTACGATGGATCGACCTGGGGAACCAGGTCAATTAACAAAAAATCTGCTATGATCCTGATTCAAACTCTTGACCACCAGGCTTGAAGGCAATCATCTAGCCACTATGTTACCATGGTTCCCAATGTGCATTCATGTAGTTGACATTAAGATTTAAAAGTGTGTATGTAATGTTTTCTTTGCTGTTTCACATATTTCAGTTGCAGCACAGGCAGGTAATGATAAACCGTTTGGTTTTCCCTTTATGGTTTTAACGCTTGCGTTTGTGTGTTGCTAGCACTTTAGTAATCTTACTGCAAATGTGCAGATGATTTTCGGAATGTTTTGGAAATTAACTGGGAAGGAATGGTGGGGAGAGGGAACTGCCCACAACATTTGGCCTTGGCCTTGGCTTAAAGTGTGTAAAGGTCTATCACTTCACACTCCAATGGCAGTGTCTGCCGTGTGCCTACCTTTTAATTGTCTACTTCTGTCCATCTTTGATTTGCCTGAATATGGTATCTATGAGACCTGTCAATAGACTAACGGTGCTGACCATGAAGCAAAATATATGAAGAAGAGGGCACGTGTAAGGTCATTTGAATAAAATCACCCATGGCTGGACTTTCCAGGTGCCTTACAAGTGATTGAAGCCAAATAACCTATAAAGAATGCAGATGTTTTGTCTGTCATTATTGCAGTTTTTGGTGCACATCATTTGTTCTAGCTGCACAAACGTGATTTTTCAACACTTAATCAAACACTGCTGCTTTTATGTGTATCTCTATCTAAGCTTAACAGTCCCAAGATGAATATTTATGCTTTGCTTGCTGGCATGCATTACATGGTATGTGTGTATATAAGTGTGTGATTTACTGTTGGGACATCTTTCTGTACATTCACCTACACACACACTTCTTGTTATAAACTGTTTGACTATACTGTTCATCTGTAAATCTTTCAGTCAATTTATGCATCCACCTAGTTATACACTCCTTGATATAAACTGTTTTACTATTCTGTTCAGCTATATAACTAATTGAGTCCCAAGCATTACATGCATACTTTTTATTATAAACTGTTTGACTATACTGTTCAACTGTACATCTTTCAGTCAGTTTGTGCACCCACCTAGTTATACACTTCTTGTTATAGACTGTTTTACTATTCTGTTCAACTCTGTAACAGAAGTGTAGTCTTGTTGAGGACTGTTCTACTATTCTGTTCAACTCTGTAACTCATTCAGTCCCAAGCATTACATGATTAGCTCTTCCTCTTGAATCCCAACCATTGGGTAATCATGGTCCTCTTGTAGCTTGCGGAGTTGAGGTGAAGTATAAACTTCATGAGAGTGCCCGAGTATGGGCTTCATATATCGATATTCCCATGGACTCTGCTATTCCCTCCGTCCAACGTTTACGTGGTCGGCCTCTTCCTCTTATTCCATCTGGTCTGTACATCATTGCTTGTTGTGGTATGCTGTTGACTGGTAACCTACTTGCATGGCCAAACCATTTGCTGTTTTCTGATAAAATCTAGTGCTGCTTTAACCCCCACTTTAGTCCTGATTTCTTCATTTCTGATCTTATCTCTTCTTGATACGTTGAGTATTCTTCTCAGGAACCTCATTTCTGTTGTTGTGATTTCTCTTTTCTCTTTTTCTGTCATTGTCCAGGTTTGGCATTGGTAGCATAGAGTTGGCAGGAAGATTGTGTTGTAAAGTGCTTTCTTAGTAGTTATTGATACATGTTTGTTCTTTAGTATTGGTGCCATTTGTCCAATGAGTTGATTTGCCTTATTGCACCTATTTTCGATCTCGTCTTCTGATCTGCCATTTGATGATATCATACTTCCTAGGTACTTGAAACTCTTTACTTGTTTCAAGGGATGTTCGTTTAGGTGAATTGTTGTTGTTTGTTCTTCTTTAGTTATAGTCATTACCTCTGTTTTGCTTGTGCTAATTTTCATGTTATGTTCCCTACACATTTCGTTTAGACTATTCATGTGGTCTTGTAATTCAGCTTCTGATTTTGCTATTAGTGCTTGGTCATCCGCAAACAGGAGTTCTCTAATGGTTAGATTTGCAGATGGTTCTTCTTCTGTGTTCTCGTCATGCGGTATTCTTGCTGTCTCTGCTTGGCTGGTTTCTTTACATATGTTGTCTATATATGTTATGAACAAGAGAGGGGACAGGACACAACCTTGTCGTACTCCAGATCTTATGGTGAAGGGTTCTGAGTGTCCTCCATTTGCTCTCACTATGCATTCACTGTTGTTGTATAAACTTCTACATAGGTTTGTTAGATGTGTACTCACTCCATATTGTTTAAGGATTTCCCACAGCTTGTTTCTATCTACTCTATCGAATGCCTTTTCTTGGTCGACAAAGGCTAAGTAGAGTGTTTCATTGAATTCGATTGCTTTTTCTATAAGTTGTCTAAGAGCAAAAATGGCATCTGTGCATCCTTTGTTTTTCCTAAATCCAAGCTGTGTTTCGCTTAGCTGGGGTTCTAAAGTAGTTCGTAATCTTTTTTCTAGAATTTTGCAAAATATTTTCCCAGTATGACTCAACAGTGAAATGCCTCTGTATTGTGTGCAGTCTCTTTTGCTGCCTTTGTTTTTCCAAATTGGGATAATTATGGCGTTTCCCCAGTCTCGTGGTGTCTGTTGTTCTACCCAAACATGGTTGAATAGTCTATGTAGCCAAGCTGTTCCTACTTCTCTTGCTGCTTTAATTAGTTTATTTGGTATTTCATCCTGTCCTGGTGATTTGATCAATGGGGCTAATCTGATGGCTTCTATAATTTCTTCTTTTAGTATGTCTGGTTCTAGTTCTTCGGTGACATCTGTATAGGTCTCTTGAATTCCTGTGACATCTGATGGGATGTTGAGAAGTTGTTCGAAATACTGCTTCCATCTTATTAGGATTTGTTTTTGTTCACTTATTGGTTCTCCATTTTCGCTGTTAATTATTTCAGTTGGGTCAAAGGGTTCTCCTCTGGTTCGCATTGCACCTATCTTTTTGTAGAAGTTTCTAGTTGCCTCCTTGTAGTTTTTATTTAGGGTTTCTCCATACTCTTCCCAGTCTTTTTGTTTTTCCCTCTTTACTATTCTATTCACATGTCTTCTCGCTATTCTATATTCTATGTAATCACATTCCTGTTTGCTCTTCAACCACTTTTTATATTTTTCCTTTTTGTCTTTTACCGCTTCCTTTACTTCTGCGTTCCACCAACTTGTTATTTTCTTTAACCGTGTTTTGCGTTTTTTCGTGGTTCCACATGTTATTTTTGCAGTATTTAAAATGCTTGATTTGAACATTTCCCATTCTTCTTCCACTGTTTTTCTTTCTGCAGGTAATTTTTCAAAGAGTTCAGTTAGTTCTTTCTCATAATTTTCTCTTACTGCCTCGTCTTTAAGGTTTTTTAAGTTTACTGATTCGCATGGCATGTATTTTCCTGCTCTTTGTTTTCTTCTTCTGATTGTTGTTATTGTGGCAACGACTGCTTTATGATCTGTGTTTATACTGAAATTGGGCACTGCCCTTGCATCTAATATATTTCTTTCTGTTATTTCTTGTTAATATAAAATCAATTTGGCTTTTAGTATCTAGATCGTTCCATTTATACCAGGTGTATACTTGTGAATCCTTATGTTTATAGAATGTGTTTGTTATATAGAGGTCGTGTTGGCTGCAAAGCTCCAATAGTCTACTTCCGTTATCATTCCTTTCATTTTGCTTGTCTCCAAATGCTCCCAGATGTTTTTCTATGCCCACTCTGTTATGTCCTAGTCTTGCATTGAAGTCTCCCATAACAATGATGTCCTGCTTATCTATTTTATTTAGCACGTCATGTATGTCTTCGTAGAAGTCCTCGCATTCTTGCTCATTATTGTTTGCATTACATGGTGCGTATATTTGTACATATGTTGTAATTGTTTGTTCTTTTATTCTCACTGTTATGATTCTTTCTGATATATATTTTATTTCTAGTATTCCTCTTGCAAGCCGTGGTTCGATGACTATTCCAACACCGTGTCTTGCCCTTTCTTGCTGTTCTACTCCAGAGTAAACAAACGTGTAACTGCGGTGGAGCTCCTTGCATCCTTTCCCCTTTGTTCTGGTGTCCGCTATTCCCATCAGTCCAATTTTCCTCTCTTCCATTGTTACTATTGAAACCACAGACATTCATTGTGCCTATTTTTTGAGTCGCTGATCTATCTCGTGGTCCATTAACATTGCCGGGTCGATATCCGTTTGGGTCAATCCGTTTATACTTCTTAGTTTTTCTACGAGCAGTATGAAGATCCCCTGCCGGCTTGCTTGGCCAGTCGCAGGTTTAGGACACTAATCTGACCACAGGGAGTCCATCCCCTATGGCGAGCCATAGCCCCATTAGCCTATGACCTCGCGGTCATTGCGGTAGCCATTGGGTAATGTGTTCTTTTAATGTCTGCATTTGTGCAGAGCATCATCATCATGTGGCAGACCCTTTGCAAAATATCGCTCTCTTCAAGGCCTGTCAAAACATTTTTTGACCTCTAGCCAGCTCTTCTACCTTAGCACCCTCATTCCCAAGGTGTCTGCAATGTCCTATGTCTATCTTTGTCCTGGTTGACAACTGCCTATTCTTCCAGGAACCATTCCTTCAACTACTGTTCTTTCCAAACCACTTGACATTTAATATGGCTAAAGTATTTCAGTTTCTGAGACATGCCCACTGTTTATGAGTTAGTTTTCTTTCATATTCAGATCTTTTAGAATGTTGATATTATTATTCTTCTTGATCCACGATATTCTAAGTACTTTTCTGCAGCATTTAAGCTCAGAAGTTTTAATATTTATGCAGAGCATGCTAGAAACAAATGTCCTTGTCAGTGGCCACTTCCATTTTGTGTTCAGTCTCCCTTAAAGTGATATTTGTTAGCAGTTATTTTCCCGCTTAAACATCTACTGCAAAACTTTCTAAGACTGAAAGAGTTCATGCTGTTTATTTCTAATGTATGTTTTGCAGATTGAGCAGTGTTTTGTTTGTTACTGCTTGTTTACATTATGACTGCCTGTGCAACACATACAGTTTATTATTTATTTTATACCATCAGTACTGTATGCTTCCTTTATCATAAATGTATCTTCCGACAAGTTGTAATTTAAATGAATTGTATACAAATGGATATTTCAAACAGTATTTGTGGAGTATTTTTTGCTGGCGCTTAAACATTCTTTATATTCTGTCTGCTTCTTAACCTCTCCATGTTTTATGCTGTGTCCTGCTTGTTCATTGTTGTTATTGTAGTTTATGTGTTCATGATAGTGTTTCTGTTTGCTCTTACAGATATACACTGTATATGATAACATTGCACCATTATTGTTATCCATATTGATTGCCCAGTTTTCAGTTGATGTTAGTCCAGCTTTTGAGTTTCTTTATTTTCTTGTGAAATGTATAAATAACAGTTTAGGGCATGTTACGAGTTTCTGATTTTAATTGTGAACAATGGTATGGTTGACACCTTTAACTTTTCTATTCAACATTATTTCTGGCCTTTTCCCTTTCCCAACATGATTTCTATATTACGGGTGTGGGTAGTTTAAAGTTATATCTGCATCTAACTCAAACACACCTCATTTCACTTCATGGTATGGACTTGTTTGGGTTTTTACAAAATAGATTAGTGTGTGAATTCTCTTATAAGCCACAAACACACATACCTTTTTTTGTTTTTTGGACATGGATGAGGATCTGTCTGCAGTTACATATTAAAATTCACCACTAGATCTAGTCTGAGAATGGAGGTGGAGGCATTTCATTGGCTGGAGAACAAACAGCACAAACATGTCATGATTGTAATGGACTCACAGTGCATGCTGAGAAAGGTTAAGACTGCTTTGTGCAGGGTAGCATGTTTCAATTCAAAAATCAAATATATGGACTGTCTAGTTGGATTTTCTCTTCCCCCCCCCCCCCCCCCCCCCCTCGGATATGCTGGTGTGGTGGGAAATGAGCAGGCGGACAGACTGGCTGGGTCTGCTTCATGGGTTGTGTATTGTTGCATGATAAAGGAGATGTGGTCAAGGTCCTTTGGGATCAATGTGTATAGCATATAAAAACATAAATCATCATTGCCTAGAGAGAATAGTGCGGCAAGGAGTGACCAGATTCCCCATTGAGACTGATGTTTTTAAATTGACCTGGACTCCTCCTGGACATAATGAAAAAGAGGCATTGGAGAACGAACGAACGAACAAAAAAAGTTTTGTTTGTTCATTCGCCAACGCTTCTTTTTCATTATGTAACCAAAGGACACTGTAATGTTTGGCACTTGCAGCCAATGTTTAGTCGTCATGTTATCAATTCCATAGTTACATTTATCAGTATCACCTGTATTTAGTTGATTGAACAAGTGGTATCTCAGCCTGTTGTGTCATATGAGGAGTCTGAAGATTGCTACTTGTTAACTTGGGTGGAGTTGGTACATGCACATCATCTTTCTGGTGGCCTGGGTGCTCTGATTCTCACTGTTATATAACTGCTTCTTAGAAACTTCTTGGCCATATCATTGGCTATTTCTCTATTAGGCTGGGGTAGTCTATTGTCTTTCTTTGCCACTTTGTAAGCCTCTTCATTTTCAGCTATATTGCAATGTGATGGGATTAATTGTATAACAATCCTTGTGAATTTCTGACATAGTCCATGGGATGCTGCTCTTTATGTTTGCTATTTCTGCGCCATGTTTGCTCTTAAGTATGGAGATGAAAGAGCACCATTTAGTGAAGAAAATATGAGTCCCAGGCAATAAATTCAGAACTAGTTATTTTTAAAGAATTATGTAACCAGTTTTGCTAACCTTGTTAGTTTGGTAGAAAATACTTTTAAATGAAATTACCTTTAATTTTAAATATTAATTCTTATTAACATATGATACCATATTTTATCAGAAGTGTCTATTTTGTGGCTTTTATGCAATAACATTTTTTGATTTCTCATTTTCTAAGTTACATTTCCTGAATCTTAACCCTAATAGTTTGCCATGATAATGAACTTAAATATTGTTATTGACATTATTATGTAATTTTTGTACAGATTATAAAGTAAATATAAATGAAGTATTAGACCTAACATTTGACCTCTATACCCCCAGGGTACAAGAGGAATAACTCTGTAGGTAAAGACAGTTTGACAATCTACTATTGTGGTTTCAGATGACCAGCCCAAAATCCCACCCTGGGAAGAAGATGATGGCTTATATGGAATTATGGTATGCTCTATTTGCTTTCTTCCTAAATTCTTATTCAGTTGATCTTCCTCTTTGGTTTGTTTATTTCTTTTTTCCAACATCTTATTGTTATTTTAAAAATGGAATAAGACAGTGGTTCTGAACTATGAATTTTCTGACGATTGTCTGAGAAGGAATGGTGACAAGGAAGGTAACTAGTTGTGCCACCTCATCTGTTGTAGTCTGTCATATATGAAGGTATAAATAAATATACAATTATCTAACAAAGTCATACCGCCAAATTGACGGAGTGGCCATGGGAGTCCTTTTGATCCTATTCTAGCAGACATCTTCATGGCACATTTAGAAGAAAAGAGATCCTCAGACATTAAGAACTTGGTCTTATACCGTCGTTATGTGGATGATATACTAATTATCACCACTGATGAGCTACAAGCAACATTGTTCCAGGCCATAATGAACATGACGCATAAAAACATCTATCTATGGAACACGAACGAGCCGTTCCTAGATATTCTAATGAGACATAGAGCAGACGGCACAATTCAAAGATTGGTGTACTGCAAAGAAACATGGACTGGCCAATACCTAAATTTTCAGAGCTTCACACCTGTCCAGTACAAACGGGGTTTAGTACGGACCCTGTTTGACCGTGCTAGAAAGATATGCACCCAGGACACACTGACAGAGGAATTTGAAACTCTGAAGAATGTCTTAAACCTGAATGGGTACTCCACAGGATTTATAAAGCGCCACTGCCAACAGCCCAAACCAAAACCAGACAAAACTACAGTCCCTAAACTCAAGGTATTCATCCAGCTAACCTTTCGAGGGGATGACGTAATGCAACGTCTACAAGACCGGCTTACTACAGCAGTAGGCCGAACATTCTGTGCTGCAACTCCAGTCATTAGGTATAGAACCACACCGATTCCCACACCAGCAGTAAAAGAGCCTGTTCCTCTGTACGCCAAAAACAACTGTATTTACCAATTCACATGTAGATGCCAGGCTTTCTACATCGGCTGAACAGAGAGACAGCTGAACAAAAGAGTGTCAGAACACATACCTCAATGGGTCGACAAGATACGACACACAGGCGATGCGAGCCTAGTGGGGCCGACACACCGGAAGCTCCCCGCGTCTTCAATTGCTAGGCACATTCTCGAAAGCGGCCATGTGATTGACAGAGACATTGCCTTTCGCGTGTTGTTTAACACACAAAATACTCGCTTGTTAAAGTTTGCAGAAGCAATAATGATCAATCAATGCAAGCAGATTTGTGCAAACAGAAAGACATGTTAGTCAGCTTAAAATTACCATGGTAGACAATTGATATTACTGTGTAAACATGTGTATATTTCAGCTTGAAGGATTTATCTAGTTAATTTACTTTATGTTGTGTGAATTCTGCAGGATGTACCTGATGAGATGCAGCGAAATATGCCAGGCAATAAATCGTGCAATCTATTGTTTGTGTCTTCGTTATTCAAATATATGAAGGTCTTAAATTTCACACCTCAGTGGTAGTATCTGTTATGGGATTACTGTTCCCTCTCAACCAGGGGAGAAGAGAGTGAAGAGAATTTAGAGCTCAGTTAAAACTTGGAATATTGGTGTTTCTGCACAAGTCAGCTTGGTCACTGTCACTCAATCGCAATACGGGACTGAGCAAATCCAGTTTCATTATAGGAGTACCAGATAATATTAAGAATGTTCTGGAAATTGTCTGGGAAAGAATGGCAGTGAAGAAGAACCTGGCCATCCCACTATATTTGGCCTTGGCCTGAAGTATGTGAGAGTCTAATACCTTAAACCCCTTTTGACAGTATCTGCCATGTGACTAGCTTTCGTCTACAGCAGTCCATCTTTACATTGCCAAAATGTGGTATCTATGGCTGGTTAATCCAGTTTTCCATGTTTGTGCCTATCAGACTAGTTAGTTAGTTAGTCGCAGTTCCAACTTCACAGCAACGGGTCGTCGCCATTATGCTCCGTTCCTGTGCCAGTGAATATACAAAACGCCCCCCACTGCCCAATGTGAAAAGTGGAAAATACAGGAGTCTCGACAAACAACAGCCCGCACTGATACACTGCATAATGCCGCCGCCAGAATGTCAACACAATAGTCTCCCACGAAACACCCAGTTCATCTCTGATAGAATCGGCAGTCATTTTCCCATCTAGATGTTTCCTAGATGTTCACCCACACAGTCCACGAAAATACAGTTCATCGTCGATGTCAGTGGCAGTCAACCAGAAGCCCAGCTGCCACGCATTTCTGCATAAAGCAAAAACAGATAAACTCTGGGACATAGCCATCTGCCATCGCTCCGAACATGCAGTCACGTTCCAAAAAAACTCGGGCAGATTCAAAAGCATTTCACACGAAACTCACAGCTCACAGTGTCGCACCATGCACTCACTCAGTAGCAGGGCAACGGAACCATCAAGCCTCCTTAGTCGCCTCTTACGACATGCGTGGTAGGCTGCAGTGTTGCTATTCTTTGCTTCCTTTACGGGCCCCGGCAACACACGGGTCGACCCAGCCTTTCTGTCAGACTGAGATGACCCATACCATTTTAACTGCATCTCCATCTTTAGAGTCAAAGAATTTCAGTTAATGACACTCGGACATGTGGTGAAAAGAGTTAGGTTATTTAGGACCGGGGGTCTCCATGCTGAAGTAGTCTGGCTGTCTGTCTCACGCTGTGAAGGTCATGGGCTTGTTTTCAGGCTCTGTCATTCAGTTCACGAGTGCAGTTTTTTTAAAACCCCTGGAGCTCATCGCTGGAGCTATGGAGTTGTTTCTCAGTGTGATGCTTTCAATGGGCCGCTCTGCGGAAAGAAGTCCGAGCCATACAGGTTAAAACTTGGTGCTATGAAGTCAGTTCTCTTGTCTTCAACCCTTTGTCTATCGTTAGGACCCTTTCTACATGCTTTGGTGTATTGGTTATATTGTATAAGCATACATCTTTAGTTAGGATCCTTTCTGCATACGTTGGGGTATATGGTATTAACCCCATATTTTTATACACCAATCAGCATACAAGGGGTGACATCAGAATCATGCTGTCTGGTTTTACTTGTCAGGAGATTTCCTGGTGTCTATTTCAGGCTGGGTCGACCTGGCAGTCCAGGTCAGTTAAAAAGATCTTGATGCAAATTTAACTCATGACCACTGGGCCATTGCTATCCACTGCACCACTGCAGCTTATGGTGAAAAGGGTACATGTGGTGAAAAAGATGAGAACCACTTGAATAAGTGATGCTACAGAACAGGATATACAAAGCAGACTGGTTTAGAGATCATTTATAGTGAGATTGTCTAACTGCAATCTCTTCATACCTGATTTCTTCAGTGAATAATGTGTTTTTATTGGAAGACTGGTATCTCACAATACTAATGCTATACCTTTCTTCAGTGAATAATGGGTTTTTATTGGTTTCTTTTAACTTTACTAACGTCATACCTCATTTCTTCGAGGAATAATGTGTTTTCACTCAAGCTGTCCCATATAAATGACTATGATTGACTATTATTAATCTTCTTCTGTTAACTTTAAATAAATGTCTATATCTGCAATTTTATCTCTTGCATAAACCTCCCTGCCTATTTTTAGTTCACTCATTGAGCTGCAAAATTATGCTCCCACTATTGCTTATGTAGGCCAAAAGATTTGCCTTGATATGTCATATTCAGGGCAGTCTTGAAGTATGTGATCTGCTGTCTGGGATCCACATGTGCACATGCCTGATTTGCCAATTTTACATTTTGTATACATGTGGCTAAATAATCAATTTTGTCCTGTTCTGAGATGCAGATTGACTATTCTTTATGTTTACGTTTTGTCATGTGTGTTTGTACTTATGTCTGTTTAGTGTATACTAATTAATACCTATTAATTTTACATACATAACATTTGTATTTTCATTTAGTCTCGTATGGTACGCAATGTTACCCCATCATTATTCTGGGTCCTGAAGCGAGACGCTATCGATTACCGCTACCTCACAAAGGATCAGATGGTCAATCACTATTGTAAAGCCGGCTCATTTACCACAAAGGTGACTTATCATTCGTTTATATAATTACATTTTTATTCTGGTAAATCAGTTACTCTTGAGGATATTTACCAGTCACAGTCTCCTAAGATTGTGCGTTTTCTTTGTCAAGTTAACAATCTGTAATAGTGCTCTTGTTCTGCACATGTCATGTCTTGCTTTCTTTTATTGCGCTATAACTTTTCTTTCCCACAAACTTATTTTATAAGTTGTGGTTGAGTCTTAAGAAATTATCAATTATGGTAGGAAGTCTAAAAGTACTATGTGGAATCTGTACTGTGTGCATATAAGATTCAGCCGATAAGCAAAGAAGCTGAAAATTACCCAATGGTGGCTGTATAAAATACAAAGAATACATAGATTAATTGAGAGTGCTAGCACTCTTGCCCACTAGTCCATTTGGTATGTGTTCATATTCCTTGGAGGCAGGGATTGTTTCCGTGACCTGGGCTACCTGGTCACCCACACCTGTAATGGGTACAGAAAATATTCTGGGAAATAAATATGGCTGCCATAATAATGACCACACCATTCAATTGTGATAATGACCACATCATCTATAGAGCAGCGATTGGTCTAAAAATATAGGTCTAGCACCATGTAACCAACACGCCTCATAGTATGAAATGTGCTTCTTTCCTAACTTACATAGGATAACTGATTAACTAGAATGAATGTCTTTACACTTGGGAAACACCCTTTCCTTTACTTACATAGGATAATTGATGAACTAGAATTAATGTCTTTACATTTGGGAAAAATCAGAAATGATCTGAAACGTGGTTCGTTGCTTTACTTCATAGGATAATCGATTAACTAGAATTAATTTCTGTGCACTGGTGAAACACCAGAAACGATCTGTCTTCCTCAGCAGATGTCGAATTGCATGAGTTATGAAAGCACCCATGTCATCTCCGCCTGTGTTCATACAGCTACTGTCACCAGTGATGTCAAATGGCAAAAATCTTAGTCCGGGTTCATGAACCTCTGTGCCAGCCTGCAGCACAAAGAATACAACAGAGAGAGAGAGGGAGAGAGAGAAACAAATGATACAGTCTTTCTAGAAGCAGACAACAAGGAGCTTAATTGATTAGACATATTAGGGGAGAGGATAAAGGTGTAAGTGGAAAACTGAAATAGCTGGGAAACAAATAATAATATAAGCAACACCAGGTTTGTCAAAATATCTAATGGCAGATAGGATTGGAGAGTAATGGTTGCCGATGTCGACTTCAAACCAGGCACCTAAAGATGAAGTGGAAGTGAAAGATATGTAGACAAGCAAGATTGTAAAAACTTATTACAAGGAGAGACAAACTTTAAAATGTAGTAATAGGTCAGCATGGCCAAATGAATAAGAATGTGTGTTCTTAAACATCCTGTGTGCTGATGCTGAGGTAAGGGGTTCAGCCCCTACACCGGTCAGTTGGACTAAAATGTTGACCTATCGTCCTTGACTTGGGGATGTAAATTACAAGTACCTCTGAAGTCAGAGTGGGTTTGCCTGATGGCGAGGGACACTGTTAATAGGGAAAGCTAACTCGCATGCAGAATTCAGCCCAGTAGTGTGTTTGGACTACACGAGTTTAAAAAAAAAGTAATAACTGGCAAAATTAATGGGAAAAGAGCATTTGGAAGATAAAGATATAGTGACCTCAATGGTTTGGTTACATGGTGTAATAGGAAACAGAACATGAGTATGATCCAAGACTCTTAGGATCGTGTCAATTGATGCACCTTAATTGCCCACACTTATCTACATAGCATGATGATTGAATACATGGTCTTTCTTATATATATATATATATATATATATATATATATATATATATATATATATATATATATATATATATATATATATATATACACAAGACTTACCCTGGTGCGAGGAATGCAAGCTAAAGACAAAATGTCATGGCAGGGCAGACCAGGCCCTAAGCCTTGGTTGGCAACTGGTCTAGGATCGAAGCTCCGACAGGCGGACAGTTAGAGCATTGCTTTGCTGATCCGGCAGCTTCTGCAGCTTGTCTTGTTCCAGATGTAGGGGTGTTACCTTTCCTCTGGAGTAAACTAGGCAGGCCGAGAGAGGGATCATGCTGCATGGGCAACACATGATCTCTATATTTTAGCCCAGGCTTTGTGCTATGGAGAGGCAATAACTCCATCCCTGGTCTTAACTGGTCTCGGAATCAAAGCGAGAGGCAACTGTTACGGGTTATAAGTCCTTGTCAGTTGGCGTAGACATGGGGCGCCACGCGTTGCCTCTGGCGGTGGGAGACACCTATAGGTGTCACTGATCAGCTACCGCCCGCCTCAAGCTGGGCAGCCCCCAGCCAATTGGGTGCTGATCCGCCACAGCCTGCCTGCTTCAATGGGTGCTTGGGGCTAGGACAAAATCTGAATCGCAGGCTGTAAAACCAATGCACCAGGTACAAACAAAAATAAAAATAGAAACCTCAAGCTACTGCTTGCAACCTGGAACGTGAGAACCATGTGTCCAGGATTTTCCACTGACTTGACCAATATTGACGATGTGAGAAAAACGGCTGTGATTGATGCCGAACTCAATCGTCTAAACATTGATATTGCTGGCCTGCAAGAGACTCGCCTCGCTGAGGAAGGGTCACTTAGGGAAAACAACTACACCTTTTTCTGGAAGGGTAGAGGGCAGGCAGAAAAAAGGCAACACGGTGTGGGCTTTGCAGTGAAGAATTCGCTACTGGGAATGATTGAAATTCCAGCAGGAGGAAATGAAAGACTATTATCCCTGCGCTTGGCAACCTCTTGTGGGTTTGCCACCATTATTACTGCATATGCACCGACACTCGATTCCTCTGATGATGTGAAGGATTCGTTCTATGAGGAGTTAGACTCCGTGATCAAGGCAGTTCCAAAATCTGACTACATTTATATGCTCAGTGATTTCAATGCTCGTGTGGGCAAGGACTCGAGTTCATGGCCAGTGTGCCTTGGAAAATACAACATCGGTCGCATGAATGAAAATGGGCAAAGGCTGCTGGGGCATTGCACCAGTAATGACCTATGTATTACAAACTCCTTTTTTAAAACAAAAGAGATGCATAAGGTCACATGGAAACATCCAAGATCCGGCCATTGGCACCAGCTGGACTTCATCATCACACGGAGACAACATCTGAACCATATATCATTGACTCGTAGTTACCACAGTGCTGACTGTGATACAGATCATTCTTTGGTTGTTGCAAGGGTTAGACTGAGACCAAAGAGAATCTACACAGCTAAACACAAATCTAGCCTCAGGATTAATATTATTAACACTCATGATCCTGAAAAGTGCTTTCAGTTTCAACAGCAACTTGAAGACGCTTTCACTGATACACCAGAAAATTGTACAGTAAATGAAAAGTGGGGTCAAATTAAGGAAACTCTTTATAAAACTGCCGTAGGGGTTTACGGCACTGTGGATCATAAGAGGCAGGACTGGTTTGCGGCCAACAGCGAGACACTGCAGCCCTTGATTGATAAGAAGAAGAAAGCTCTCTTAAGAAACAAGGAAAGACCAACGCGTAACACTCTGAGTGAGCTTAGGCAAGCTAGGAAGGATGTGCAAAAGGCTGCCAGGCAGTGTGCAAATGATTATTGGATCAAGTTATGTGAGTCCATTCAAATCGCAAGTGATAAGGGAGACATAAGAAGCATGTATGAAGGAATAAAGAAAGCATGCGGTCCAGTGATCAAAAGAAGTGCACCATTGAAAACCTTGACTGGAGAAATCATCACTGATAAGAAACAGCAGATGGACAGATGGGTAGAGCACTATTTGGAGCTTTACTCAAGTGAGACCAAACTAGCGGATGATGCCCTCAACGCCATAGAGGCTCTACCAACTCTTGACCACCTGGACACACTTCCCACCATAACAGAAGTTAAGTGTGCTATAAATGAACTTGCATCTGGCAAGGCTCCAGGTAAGGATGGGATTCCAATAGATGTTATCAGGAGTGGGCAAGACACACTCACTATACAGATCCACCAGCTAATAGAGCTATGCTGGCGTGAAGGAAAAGTCCCACAGGATTTCAAAGATTCAAGCATCATAACACTGTACAAGAACAAGGGCGATCGGAGCGACTGCAACAACTATAGGGGTATCTCACTTCTGTGTATTGTTGGAAAAGTATTTGCCAGAATTGTTCTGCGCAGACTTCAAGTCCTAGGAGATCAAGTCTACCCCGAATCACAGTGTGGCTTTCGACAGAACCGGTCTACCACTGATATGATATACTCATGGCGACAAATGCAAGAAAAATGCCGTGAACAGAATCAACCACTGTTTATTGCCTTCGTCGACCTCACAAAGGCATTTGATTTGGTCAGTCGTGAGGGTCTGTTCAAGGCACTAAAGAAGATTGGCTGCCCACCAACTCTTCTGTCCATTGTGGAATCGTTCCACACAGGCATGAAGGGTATAATCAAGTTTGATGGTGCAACTTCTGAAGAATTTGAAATCAAGAGTGGAGTTAAGCAAGGTTGTGTACTAGCTCCCACCCTCTTTGGAATATACTTTTTACTTCTACTGAAATATGCATTTCATGATCAGGATGGTGGTATATACATTCACTCACGCTCAGATGGCGGCCTCTACAATGCTCAGAGATTGAAGGCTAAGACCAAAATTAGGAGGGTACTGATCAGAGAGTTGCTTTTTGCAGATGATGCTGCAGTTACGACCCACTCTGAGGAAGAATTGCAATGTCTACTATCTGCATTCTCCAATGCTTGTTCTGAATTTGGTTTAACAATTAGCAAAAAGAAGACACAGATTATGTCACAAGGTGCACATGGGGTACCATCAATCTTTATTGATGACGCCGAACTAGAGATAGTAGACCATTTTACATATCTAGGATCAGCGGTAAATAGCAAATTATCCCTAGATCAGGAAATCAACATCTGGATTGGTAAGGCAGCAACAACAATGAACAGGTTAAGAAAAAGAGTCTGGGAGAACAGGAAGCTTACTGCCAAAACAAAAGTCCTTGTCTATCAAGCCTGTGTCCTTAGTACTCTTCTCTATGGCAGTGAAACCTGGACAACTTACTCACACCAAGAGAACAACTTAAACAGCTTTCATATGCGGTGTCTGCGAAGAATTCTTGGTATTAAGTGGCAAGACAAAATCACAAATACAGAAGTATTGGAAAGATCAGGTTGTGTGACAGTTTATTCCATGCTCAGTCTTCGTAGACTTAGATGGATAGGACATCTTAGGAGGATGGATGATGGTAGAATACCAAAGGATATCTTTTTTGGTGAATTACAGATGGGTAAGAGATCTCAGGGTCGGCCTCTACTACGATACAAAGATGTGTGTAAGCGGGACATGATTGATACAGGCATTGATAATGCACATTGGGAGCAAGTCGCCGCTGAACGTGTTGCATGGAGGGCAAATATCAGAAATGGAATAAAGTCAAAGGAGAAAATTATTGCAGAAAAGTCACACACCAAGCGTTTGAGACGTAAGATGGTGCATGATGTTGGAAATGACCACGTGTTCACATGCACCCACTGTGAACGGACATTTACAGCGCAAATTGGCCTTATCAGTCACACTCGCTACCGCCATAGTTAAATGTTATTATGCCTTTTTAAAGCACAAACTATCGTCTGTCAAGACGGCAAGGTGCCAATGAGTTATATATATAATATGTAACGGAGCAGGCACATAGTTCTTTTTGTCAGTTAAAATTCTTGTGATTTATCTAAGAGAAGTGTGATTTTGTTTTCTATGGTTTTTCTGTACCAGGTTGGACTGTGTGTGAATATGAAGAATGTTGTTTGGTTTGATAATTGTGATCACGATGCATTCTTCCCTCGATGCTATCGTCTAAGCCATGATGAGGAAAGAGACGCGTTTATAGGTGAGTTAGCGGCACGAGTGTGTCGGCAACAGGTGCCTCCATGTCTTGTTTACAGGTGTTTGTATTTGATACTTGTGATTACGATTGCCTTGTCCATTGTTACTGAAGTGTATTTTATAATTGTTATTATTTTCTTATTATATATATTGTCATCGATTGGACGGCACATTAAGGAAACCAGTTACGTGATTGATAGAGACAATGCATTTTGTGTGTTGTTTAAGAATAGAAAAACAAGTCTATTAAGGGTTAAGAATTTGAAATCTCAACTGAACTAGTAGGGGATCTTGGAGTTGGTGATATTAGTGTTGCAGTGTCAGAAACTACTCTGACACTCATAAGCCACACCTAAATCGAAGGTGAGTGATATCTATTGAAGGTGTGCTCTACAAAGTGACAGGGAAAACATGTCAATCAAATGAGAATCCTACTGTATGACAACTTGTTTAACATAACCACCTTTTGTCTAATAAACAGACATTCTGTACTATGAGAGAAAATCTTGCTTCATATGGGCTAGATGTAAAATCTTAGCTGACTGATAATTTTATGGGGTCATCAAAGTCCCAAATCTATGGACTACATCTGTCTATGGTGAACAGGATGAACAATATACAGAAAGAGGCCAGGCTGCTAGTATGCAGGAAGTGATGATTCCTTTGGTGAGCCCAGTACCAGAGCTTAATGTGTCAGCACTGCATTTATGGAAACTCTCTTAGATGGTGGAAAATACCCATAGACTTCCCCTGCCTTCCCTTGAGGGCCAACCATTATTCATGTGGCTGCTCTGGGTGGGCCTGTCGGTGCCACCACCTATAGATGGAAGGACAAGGATGAATGACATTGGCACCGTGGATTGTCCTATGAAGCTACCCATGAAGACTAACCCAGTCAACGAATACCAGGAAAAAAACCTGATGTTTCTGCCATAAAGCATGATCGAAGTTTTGCTGTAAACAGGTACAACACAATTGTGTCTAAATTTAAAAAAATATGATGTGAACAAAGAAGAGGTAAAGGGAGAGGAGACAGATAACTTGAATATTGATTTTCATACGGAACTTTTATGGGTGGGAGCTAGAGAAGTGCTGTATTTGGGCATATTAAATTTCACAGTGGCTTAGAAAGGACAGCAATGGGCCTACAGGAAGAAGAGACAAGGATTGTTCTCTTCAATCTTTGTTTGTTTCAGACTTGTTTTTTTGTTATCTGTTATCTATTGGGGTATTATCCTTGCACTCTGGACAAGTCCATAAGTGCTACAAATCTCTCTTCTCCCCCCCCTTCCCCCCCCCCCCCCCCCATTATATGCATCATCCCCTGGCAGCTAATTGTGCTAGTTCTGTATTGGTTGACGAGGTTACTCATTCTCTCGATGTGCCTCTTGTGTCTGACCGTGCCAATTCTTACTACAGTTTCTCATTTTGGACAACGATGTGGATTCTCTGATGTCCGCTCTCGACATCTCACTAAGGGCATTAATAACATCGGCACAATCCATGGGCTGGCCACCAAGTTTATCAGCTCGTTTATTTCCGACAACTGCCGCATGTCCCGGAATGAAGTTGAAGGTGACTCTACGACATGTAGTTTTAACAGTTTGCTTATGTATTTACCAGCAACCTTATTTTTCTCTCTGCATTTCTCTGTGCTGGGTGAGGTTTGCTGCTTGTTCATGTTTGTGTCATTTTGATTTGAGCAGATGAAGAAGTTTTGTTCATGTTTCCTTGGCAGATGACTATCGGCTGACAACTTGCATGAACATAATCAAAGTAGCAGTGAAACAGCATGCTGGTTGGAGTTATGCAGCAGAAGATGGCAAGAACAAGACTCAGGTCAGTTTGTTAGGTCTCCACATATTCTGTGTGGATTGACCAGCTACCTTGTCACTTTTCTTTCCCAAATTCCAGAAAATTCTGAGGTCCTCCTTTTTTATCAGTCTGGGTCAAGCCAAGAGCCGTACTGGTCAGAATGAATAATCTTACCTCTCCTGGGTATTTAACCCAGACCACTGTCTTATCAAAACCTGGAGTACAACGAAAGGAGACGAAGCCTTGTTACAAACCTTTGAGAACAAAGTTTTAAGACGCATCTTTGGACTCATTAGGGATACACAAAGTGGAGAGTGGAAAAGAAGAAGTAACAAAGACATTTATGATTTGTTTAAGTCCCCGCTAATCACTGGTATCATGAAGGACTAATAGACTACAATGGCTGGGCATATAGAAAGAATGGAAGACAATAGGGAAACAAAACTCGCTTACACTCAGGAAATAAATGACCGTAGACCCCGAGGTAGACCAAGAAGACGGTGGAGAGATAATATATATACAGACCTACAAGCACTTGGAATCAACGACTGGCAAGAGAGGGTCAACCAGAGAGACGAATGGAGACGGATTGTATCTGCAGCAAAGAACCTCAACGGCTCGGAACGCTGAAGAAGATGAAGACTGTCTTATCAGGCAAGCACACTCTGCCACCATGGCTTATTTCTTATGGCATTTATAAAAAGTTGGATTGATTTGTAGCTCACTACGACTTATTTTTACTTCGTTTTACAACTACGTGTAAAGTGTTAATTTCCATGGCTTTTTGTCATAGTGGATAGGAAATGGTTGACTTCTGCTGCTTCTGGTAGCCAATGTGTTAATATTTATGGCATGATTACACAGATTACGTGATGTGAATATATGCTACATAACTAGACAGCATGGATTATTTTGTGGCGTATTGAGTAGAAATTGTTATGTAATGACATCAATTATTTTGTGGCCTGTAAGATCAATTTTGGCATCACAACATGATTTATTCTATGACCTGTTGTGATAATGCCGGTCTCAATGGCTAAAGACTTGCGGATACGATTTGTGAGCCGCTCACCTGCGTTCGAAACACAGCTGTGACCGGTTTGGCAGCAGACCATGTTATGTTGGGTTTTAACGTGTTAGTATGGGAGCCGGTCGCTCAGAAAGCAATGGCAAACTACTGAACGTAAACTTGCCAAGACATCAACAACAGCAGTGCTGGTGTTTACAGCGATGTCCTGTAAATAGGATATGCAAAAAAAAAATTGTGATAATAATATCACGTCTTAGATAAGACTGAGTTACCGTATGACAGTTGCCGGTACTACCTGCTTTTTGTTAGCGCCGAATGTTGGGCGGCACTCACCAAACCCGCCACCCCAGATTGTGCCAATGTCTTTGGGTGGAGGAGTGCAATTAGGAGGGTACAAGCCTTACCCTAGTGTGAGGAAATGCAACCTAAAGACTAAATGTCATGGCAGGGCAGACCAGGCCCTAAGTCTTGGTTGGCAACTGGTCTAGGATGAAAGCTCTAACAGGCGGACAGCTAGAGTATTGCTTTGCTGATCCGGCAGCTTCTGCAGCTTGTATTGTTCCAGATGTATTGGTGTTACCTTTCCTCTAGAATAAACTAGACAGGTTGTGAGAGGGATCATGCTGCATGGGCAAGACATGATCTCTAAATTCAGCCCAGGCTTTGTGTTATGGAGAGGTATAACTCCATTTTACAAACTATTGTCTGTCAAGGTGGCAAGGAGCCAGTAATATTGTGATGATAGTAGTAGTAGTAGTAGTAGTCGTAGTAGTAGTAGCTGTAGTAGCAGCAGCAGCAGCAGCATCAGTAGAAGTAATAGTAGTAGTAAGTACAGGACTCAGTTACACACCTTGAGTTGTTATAGGCATATGGTGCTAGTCCCATATTTTTATAGACCAGCTGGCACCTGAGAGGTCATGTGATCAGTATCCTGCCGGCAGCTGTTACTTGCCAGTTTGTTTTCTGGGACCCATTTTAAGCTTATTCGACCTGGAGCCCAGGTCATTAAAAATATCTGCCTTAATATGAGTTCAAACCCTTGACTGTTGGACCGGCATGCCAGCGGGCTAGCCACTGCCCTACTGCGGCTCCCTGTGTGACCTGTAGGCACTTATTTATTTATGGCATGAACATTATGTAACATGTAGACGTGAATGATTTTGTCATGTGACATTCATTTGTATATGATCTGTTGAGGGGGTCAGTGTGACTGAAGGGTTAAGAGAGCTCGTTCTTAAATATCCGGTGTGCTGATGCTGAGGTAAGGGCCTTACTTGGGGACGTAAATTACAAGTAACTGAAGCCGGAGTGGGATCGCCTGATGGCGAGGGACACTGGTAATAAGGAAAGCTAATTCACATGCGAAAATCAGTCCAGTTCACCACTAGAAGTAGTAGCATCTGTATGGACTATGCTTGAGTTCTAAGCAAGCATGGGGGAAAAAATACGATCTCTTGTCCTAGATTATTTTTTTGACATGAAATGTTTACATGACCTGTTTACCTGGATTATTTCGTAACGTTAATAGTTATATGACTTGCTGACCTAGATTATATTGTGACATTACATGAATTGTTATATGAATTAATTTTAATTTGGCATTAATTGTTATGTGACCTGTTCACCTAGATTATTTTGTGACATAACATGAATTGTTATATGATCTATTGAACCTGGATTACTTTGGAACATGAATTCTTTTAGGCATTAACCTTGAAGGTTATTTTGTGATGTGACATGAATTGTTATATGACCTGTTGATCTAGATTATTTTATGATGTGACATGCATTGTTATATAATATGTTGACCTAGAAGATTACTGTGTGACAAAACAATTGTTATATATACTGTTGACACCTGTTTTGTGACAGACAAGAAGTTTATGAGACTTGCTCACAGCATCATAATTCTTGTAAACAAATTATCACAGTCATGCAGCAATCCAGATTGCAGCATCCTTAGACGGGGATCCCGGGCAGACAAGTGTGTGTGTGTGACAGATGCGGAAGAGAACATATTCAAAGACATCCAAAGTCCTGTCTTGTCTGCGGAGACACCAACTGATGAAGATTGTAAGCAAGTGTTCATAAATGACATGCAGATATTTGCAATGTTTCTGCTAGAGTTGATATCAGATAGAGATAAATGCAAGTGATAATGTTTGACGGTGGATATTAATTGAGGATAGCATAGTGTTACAGCAGTAACTTTTCAAGTTTATCATCTTTACCATCAT